>OX578153.1:52464519-52539519 GCA_951213105.1 Amaurobius ferox
GCTGTGCCAAGAATACTTAATAGAGCATTAACATAAATATTGGCCTTAAAACCCAAAGACTCCCGTTGTTGTTGAAGTGCGAAGAATATGTTGTGAACTTCATTTTTATCAGATATATGGACTCTGAGGATTATGATTATATCGTGGTTTTATTATTTCGAAAACTTGTACTAGTTTTATTGCACTTCACACAGGAGAAAAAATCTTATATGAGCAGCACATGACTTTCCTTACAAACACAGATTCATTTTCTCTTTATTTCTTTAATTTATTAAATTTAATTTAATTGCACAAAGTAACAATTGCACAAAATTATTTTAAATGACTTTGAATTTGCACTTTTAATTCAATTTCCGTTTTTATTTGGTAACGGAATATATTTTCAAAGACGGCTTAGAAAAAATGCGAAAAACTAAAATATCTCGAGAACGGTTAGTCCTAGAGTAATAAGATCGATCTTATTGTTTTCAGCCTCAACAATTACTTAAAAACAAGCACTTAATTGACATATTTGAACATATGTAGCCTTTTACATTAATTGTTAACGGTTTTACGAGCCATTTCGCAAAAACGGGCTTCTTCCAAATCTTATGAGCACCAAGGTAACACACATGTGACTTTTCTACTAAATTTTGTGAAATTTGGTCAATTAGTATTTTAGCTAAAAGGGATACAACCGATTTCTGAGGACCATTTCGCAGAAAAAGGCAGGTCCTTTCACCCCAAATCGTACCAAAAACTAATCAGCACCAGGGTCTCACCCAAGTGACTTACCTACCAAATTTCATGAAATTCGGGCCATTATTTTTTGAGTTAGAGTGGATACAAAATATGCACACACAGACACACACACAGATGTCACGCTACATTTTTGTGTGTGTGTATTTCAGAGGTCCCAAAACGTGTAGATCCATCGCAATCTTGAGCTGTGAGTTACGACATGTTTCCAATAATTTTCCTATACATTACCATGTATCGCAGGGAAAGTAATAATGATTCTTTAATAGTAAAATATCTGATGTGGGCAGTACATGACTTTCCCTGCGGACTCAAATTATTTTTTTCTTTATTTGTTTAAGAACTCATTAAATTGAGTTTAATTGCACAAAATGACACTGAATTTGCATTTTTAATTCAATTTCCACTTTTATTTGATAATTGGACATTTCCCAAAGGCGGCATAAAAAATGCGAAAAATCTCAAATATCTTGAGAACGGTTAGTCCTAGAGTAATAGAGTTGTTCTTATTCTTCTCCTCGTCAAAAATTACGTATAAAACAAGCATTTAATTGATACATTTGAACATACGTAGTCTTTTTTTAGATATTGGCGATTTTTCCGGGTCATTTCGTTAAAAAAGGCAGGTTGTTCTTTTCCGAATCGTACCAAAATCTTATCAGCACCAGAGTACACCACATGTGATTTATCTACAAAATTTTGTGAAATTTGGCCAATTTGTATTTCAGCTGAAGTGAATACATGAGATTTTTGCGGGCCATTTCGTAAAAAAAGCGGGTTCTTTTTTTTCGAATTGCACCAAAAACTAATCAGAACTAGGGTCACACCCAAGGTCTTACAAACAGAGTTTTATGAAATGCAGTCCATTAGTTTTTGAGTTAAGAGTGGATACATACATTGCACAGACACACAGACACACACACAGACGTCACTCTAAAAATAGTTTTTTCGTATTCTAGAGGTCTCGAAATGTGTAGATCCGTCGAAAACTCGAGTTGCGATTTTAATGGACTACATAAAAAGAATTCCCATGAAAATATACAATTTTTCTTCCGATAATTATTATGCAAGACCTGAGCATGATGGGAAAATAATGTATGAGAATGTTGCGCAGAGTGTTTCAATCCTTATATTTAAAAAAATAATCTAAAGAAGCACATTAAACATTTAAAATATTCATCATCATTATTACAAACATTAAAAGTGTACTTACTCCACAAAGTCCATTGCGGATTTCTTCTCTTTGGAGTCCTCGAATGCGTATTTCTTGCACCTTCCGAATAAGCAAGTCATGAAATAATTTTTTATATCCACAAAGATGGCAACAGGAGAAAACAATTCCAAGCAACAATATAGAATTCTGTATATATTTTCAAAATCACGCTTTCAAGATACGGTACTAAAGTGCTACATAAAAACCAATGTTTTTTTGCTATTCCTACTGCATCAAAGTCAAATGTCTTCCAAAGTCGACATAAAATTATAACAGTAGCATAAATAATATTTGCTCCCTATTTTACATTCATCGAAGTCGAATATACTAAAAATTTATCGTAAAGACGATTTAATCCAATAACAGTAAAACAAATTAATGTTTGTTCTCTATTTCTGGTTAATCAAAGTAAAATATATTTCAAAAGTTTAAATTGATTTAAACTTATTTCCCAACAATAACTATTATCAAAGTATCTGAAAGGAAACTTAATACAATAACTGTGATACTAATTAAGGTTATTTATATATGGATTCACCAAAAGTGAATATATTTTAATGTTTACTCAATTTAAACTTATTTCCTAACAATAATTATCTTTTTCTGCCATTTCATCAAAGTGAGAGATATTCAGAGATTATAATAAAGTCGACTTAATCCAATAACAATGGCAATAATTAACTTTAATCATCTATGATTCAATATAAGTTGAATATATTTTGAAACCATTGAAATGTCTCCTCTGAAAGCGTAAGTTATTTTCTATGTTATTCACTAAGTATGTAAGAAAATCATTGATGGTGAATACAACTTCGTGAAGTCTATTTTCTGGCCGGACGACTTTTGGTTCACCTTTTTCAGGAAGAAGTGAAAAGTTGTTAGAAGGAATTTCCGGAACTTCTAGGCCAACAACTTTAGATGTGAAGGCGGTGGCTGTAAACGGCTGGCAAAAGTCTGTGAAAAAAAAAGCTTTATGAATAGTAAAATTGTATTGCGATTACAGTAACAATTATGACATATTTTGTGGTTGTGAAAATTAAAAGAAATCATCAGAAATGCGGATAATGAGGATAAAAAAAAAACTGAACGATATGCTATGTTCGACTTTGTAATACATTTATATTCCACATTGTTAACATAACGTACCATAAGCACAAGAATAGAAAACATCTTGACAACATTGTATGAATATAGACCATTAAGGTCAATTTAGAAAATTATTCTTTGAAGTTGCAATGGATTAATCAAGAAATTAATAAAATTACGTGGTCTCAACTGTTTTTTCTATGAGGTGTACCTATCTGCGTGTAAACGTCAGAAGCTCAATTATTATTATTATTATTATTATTATTATTATTATTATTACTTTTCTTATATACAATAATGTATAAGGAAAGTATTGTAACGGGGTCGAAAATTCGAATTCGAGTTTCCGATGGGAGAGCCGTTTCAAGCATCCCTGATCACGAATCAAACATTTTTGAAGTGATGTCTATGTGTGTGTGTGTGTGAAAGTATATGTGTGTGTGTGTATCAGTGAGTCTGTGGAGACGATAACTGACGAACGAATGGACCGATTCGAACGAAATTTGGTACAAAAATCACAATCTGTAAACACTGGAAGCCTATTATTTTTATACGCAATCGAATGTTCAGAAACCCCCTAAGTTTTCGAGTGAAATTTTGAAAAAATCGTCAGAAAACTAAAACCGCTAATAAAAATACGCAAATAGATATTTCTTATGCAATTTTTCATTAGAAAACGATTGACATAAATTTTAGAACGCTAACATGAACCCTTCTCGAGATATTTCACATTTTTCAAAAAAATTATCAAAAAGTCATATAAAATAAAAAAAAATATTTCCTACTGAGAAACATGTTCACTTTTCATATTTTAATACCATGCGATAAATTGGGTGACACTTCCATTCATGAAAAAAGATGCTTTGAGTAATACTTTTGTATTTGAACGCCAATAGTCACTTATCTGCTGTAAGAATAACTTATTTCTTCGTCCATAACATTCGGCGAGATTTTGGCGACGAATTTAGTGGAAAGTCGCCAACTTGGCGACATTTTAAAATGTTGCTAAATTCACGAAAATCTCGCCGAATGGATAAAAATGACGCTAAATCAATGAAAATGACGACTCATTGACGAAAATTCAATAACGTGGAAAGAATATAAATATTTACTATAAAAATAAATTTGTTTGTTAAAAAAATAAGAAATTTTTTTTACAATAAAAGTAGTAAATCAATTGCATTACATAAGGAAAGTCATGTGCTGCCCACATCAGATTTTTATTAATTGTGGTGGGGATTAATTTAATCGGAAAATTGTGTGTGCTTACTTTATTTGGTGACTGTTAATTTTTAACTAAATTGAGTTATACAGAAACTCTAATTTTTCGCAATATACATAATTTATTAATCACCAGAGAAAATCATATATTGAACACACCAGGTATTTTCATTCGATTTAAACTATATATAAAACTTTCAAACTATAAATAATTTAAACTTTAACTTTCAAGCTATAAGCAATTTAAACTATATTAATTTTCAAGCTATAATTTAAATTATAAATATTAAATTTCAAGCTACATAAATACTTTAAAATACAAGTATTAACTT
This sequence comes from Amaurobius ferox, assembly GCA_951213105.1. Classification (NCBI taxonomy): domain Eukaryota; kingdom Metazoa; phylum Arthropoda; class Arachnida; order Araneae; family Amaurobiidae; genus Amaurobius; species Amaurobius ferox. The sequence goes on from OX578153.1 coordinate 52,469,110, forward strand.
TCAAGCTATAATTTAAGCTACAAATATTATCATTAAAGATATAAATAATTTAAAATATAAATGTTAATTATCAAGCTGTAAATAATTTAAAATTTAATATTTATTTTAATATTAAATAATTTAAACTATATCAACTTTTAAGCTATAATTAATTTAAACTTTAAATATTAACTTTTAAGCTATAATTAATTTAAACTATAAATATTAACTTTCAAGCTATATATATATATAAATGGCTTTAATTATAAATATTAACTTTCAAGCTATATATATAAAAATGGCTTTAATTATAAATATTAACTTTCAAGCTATATATATATAAATGGCTTTAATTATAAATATTAACTTTCAAGCTATAAATAATTTAATTAATAAATATTAATCTTCATCTATTTTCGGCGTTTTAAACATATGGAACAGAAGAGATAAATGAATAACTAGAAAAAATAAAATAAATATTCATTGTATGACTTCAATGAAATAATCCTGTTGATTTTCTGTAAAATTTTGATAGTGATTTTTCGAAGCATTTTAAGTAAACAAAATAGTGAAATATATTAGAACTAGCAGCATACCCGTTCTTCGGAAGGAGTATATAATATAAAAAAATTAAAATTCAAAATCATGTGCAAAAATTCATATAATATTCTAAATGGCATTGTTATTCAAAGAATTCTATTAAAATATTTAAATTAATGCTTCCAAAAAGAAATTTAAGAATCTCTGCTTTTACTATACAAAATTGACTTCCCAGGAAGATACGATGAATAAAATATTATGGCTCGGCTAGTAAACAAATTTACAAAAAACATGAAATTAAATCAATATATGCCAAAACAAAGGCGCTAAAGTTCTATGGGAAAACATACCCGTACTGCTCATATTCTCGAATATTAGGAGATATGTATACCTCTGTATCAGTAGAAGATTACCTGTCTACAATATATGAGTTTGAATTATATTTGCCAAAAAACAACATATAAAGTAAAAAATTGAAAATATCAATAATCCCCCCTAATCTTTAAACCCAAAGGCCGTAATGGATGCCAATATATTCCAAAATGAAAGTGCTAAAATTGTATGGGAAAATACACCGGTACTACTTACATTCTTGTAGATTAGAAAATATACCCGTGTATTCAGTAGAACATTACCCATACTAGATAACCGTAATAAAAATTTTCTGATTGACAAAATTTGTCTAAGGGGGTTGTATAAAAATTTAAAAAGTGTAACTCTTTGAAAATTAATGGGAGGACTATTTCATTAACGTAGTCTTATTTCCTAACTTGCTTTCAACATTTTTGCAATTTATATTGCCCACTTATCTCCAAAAGGTAAAGAATTAAAGAGTGTTTCAATCTTTTTGGGTCACCCTGTATATATATATACGTATGTATGTATATATATATATATGTATGTATATATATATATATATATATATGTGTATGTATATATATATATATATGTATATATATATGTATATGTATATAATATATATATATATGTATATATATATATATATATATATATATATATATATATATATATATATATATATATATATATATATATATATTGTATACATATATATGTAAATTAATAAAGTTGCAGTATAATTTCAGAAAATTAAATTAAATTTTCCTTCTTTTTTTTTCTTTATAAAAATAAAATTTGTTTTATAATTATCAAATTTGAAATTTATCTGTGTATTTTATGAAATATATTTTTAATAGGTTCTCGTGTTAATTCTTGGATTTACAACCATTATACGAAATTTATTTAATTCGTATCAAATTGTTGGATCAGTTAATTACTAATGATTAACAAGGGAATCGGATCAATGAAAGTATGGTGCGGGGGGGGGGTATTTTTGAATGGGGTAATATTTATTCTATGGAGTTTATTCCTTAATGCACTTTTACTTTTCTTTTCATTTAATTATTCAAAAGTGATCTATACGGCATATTTATAACAATGGAACCTTGAGTACAGAGAAGAGTCCTGTGAATAGATTCATGTTTATATTGATTTGTAATCTACTTTAAACGATTTCCGGATCCAAGTAGTTCTCGGATATACAAAACAGAACAGTAGATCACTAAAGAATCCAATCCAAGAACCAAAAGCATCGACTGGAAGAAATATTCTTTGTAAATACATCAAGAAAACTACATGCTTGCAGGGTGACACGATTTCTGCATTCTGCCAGGGTCATCGATAGTGTGGACACCATTCGAGTGAAAGAGAGGGCTCAAAAGGAGCCTGGACCTCAATAAAATTTTTGAGAGAGGAGAAGACATGAACAATTAACGAAAAATTGGCGGTGGCTGCAGTCAGTTGGAGCCGAAATGCTTTAATAGTGCTTTAATAGTTTTTTCTTTAATAGTGTTTTGTATAGATATTAAAATATCAAAATTATAACCATTACATTTCGAAAACTAAGAATCCATTCTTGATTACAATTATATACCCTTGCAGAACTTTTGTACGACTATAAAGTACTTGCTCACTATTCATAGCACGCACTTTTAGTTTTCGAAATATAAACATTACGAATTTTAAAAATGAAAAACTTCCTATCTTCTTTAATTTGACAAAGCGATCGATTACTCAAAAACTGTTAGTGCTTTATAAAAACAAGTTATTGATACAGAAGCTAAATTTCCTACTAAACTCTTTGTCTCTTACCGTTTATATCTATCTTTTACACAAGATATTTTGAGTGAAAGTAAGCAAAGTGAATCAAAAATTTTCTCGGACAGAAACTGCCTATGCTTTCGAAAATGAAAGCTCAAAATATTAAAATGGCGAAATTATTCTTAAATATTCATAAATTATACCCCATTTCTAACAAAAAATATATAAATTTCTCAATTTCTAACAGTAGAAATTATTTAGATTTTTATTTATTAAATTCGGAGATATAAACGTCCAAAGTGTTTACATGTTTTGTTACACTCCGATTTCGGCCGGATATTCCGACCATAAATGTTATTCAAGTCAAAAAACGAAAATACATTATGTAGGGGGGGGGGGGGGGTGATACATAATTTTAGGGAACCTCACAATTGCTGGGTGTATAATTTTTACTGAATATCCACAGAAATGTGGCATTTTACAAATATTTCCTAACAATTCAAATTCAGTCAGATTATATTGAGATATTCCACTTACCAATGTTATCGTCTGCCGTAAAATTCACAGGAAAACATTTCATACAGGGTCGCCAAAATGCGAAAACGAAAAAGAACGCACTGTGATCACAAGATTCGAAAACTGGAGTGATAATAATCTTAAGTGGCACACTTATCAATGAACACTGTTGAAAGACATGAATATCACACTAGAATCAACATATTCCACGAAGTTCTCTTAGCAACTAATTACAGAATAAAAAAAAATTCGCTTATTCATATTTGCGGAAATTTCAGAATATGCCGCTTCAACACAAACAACATTGTGCCATAAATCAGACTTGCGACGTGTATTTTGCTGTTTTTGTTCTTCTTTGCCCGCTATAAATGGTGGCCAAAGCCTCTACGTATTCTTGCCCAACGGCCTACGTTGCCAATACTAAATTCCCAATTCACAGCCGGTTTTTTTGCAGCAGAAGCAGACAGCAGCTCTTTGAAAAGATAATAAAAATGATAAAGCACAAGCTTTCGGTATAGAGGCGCTTTTAGTTTTTGTTTCATTCGGGATTATATATATTCGGAGTGGAATATATTTTCGCGCGTAGCTCTAGATTTAGGTTATTGTTAATCACTGCTTCGTTATTTATAATGTTAGCGTAATTGCCTTTAGAATTATCTATATTTATACGTTTTTACAGACCGTATTCGTATCTGCAACGGCAAAATTATATATACTAAAATGTTTCATCATGTGTTGCCACCGGTGGTATTTTATACGAGAACGTTTGTAAGGGGTGTTAGAGGATTCACCCCCCCCCCTACACACACACACATACACACAGAAATTGAAAAGTTTCAAAATAATTCCTAAACACACATGTGATAAAAAAAACTCTTTTACCTCCAGTAAATGTATAAAAATAAATAAATAATAATAAAAAAAATCTGATGTGGGCAACACATGACTTTCCTTATATAATGTAATGAATTTACTATTTTTACAGTAAAAACAATAAGTTTTTCTTATAGTAAATACTAATATTCTTTCCAAAATATTGAATTATCGACAATTAGTCGTCATTTTCATTGATTTAGCGTCAGTTTTACCCATTTGGCGAGATTTTCGTTAATTTGACAACATTTCAAAAAGTCGCCAAGTTGGCGACATTCCGCCAAATTCGTCACCAAAATCTCGCCAAGCGTTATGGACGAAGAAATAAGTTGTTCTTACAGCAGATAAATGACTATGGGCGTTCAAATACAAAAGTATTACTCAAAGCATGTTTTTTCATGAATGGAACAAGCTAGATCCACGAGAATGATGTCACCCAATTTATCGCATGGTATTACGTATGAAAAGTTAACATATTTCTCAATAGGAAATATCTTTTTTTTATTTTATATGACTTTTTAATAATTTTTTTGAAAAATGTGCAATATCTCGAGAACGGGTTCACGTTAGCGTTCTAAAATTTATGTCCGTTTTCTAATGAAAAATTACATAAGAAATGTCTATTTGCGTAACTTTATTAGTGGTTTTGATTTTTTGACGATTTTTTCAAAATTTTATTCGAAAATTTAGGGGGGTTCTGAACATTCGATTACGTATAAAAACAACAGGCTTCCAGTGTTGACGGATTGTGATTTTTGTACTCACTGACACACACACATACTTACACACACACACACACACACACACAGACATCACTTTAAAAATGTTTAATTCGTGATCAGGGATGCTTGAAACGTGTTCTCCCTTCGAAAACTCGGATTCGAATTTTCGACCTCGTCACAATACTTTCCTTATACATTATGTATATAAGGAAAGTAAAAATGGGATAACATTACAGTAAAATCCGAAGTCTGCAAATTTGGGAAAAATTCCGGTTCCTGAAGTTATCAGAAGGAGCTAAGACCAAAAGTCATTTATTTAGTGACTATAGGTCTGCACGGGTCTAATTTGAAATTTTACCCGGACCGAAAATATTAAGATCTAACTTGGCCAAAGCCCAAGAATTTTTTTAAATATTTTACCCAAACCTAACTCGTTCGGAAACCACTTAAAACCATTCCCCATCATAATACACTGAAGCCGGTTGCCTCAGTGAACCTCGTATGAACCCAGTATCCTCGTATGATGTTCCAAATTTGTATTTAAGGAATTAAACACAAATTATATTATATATAGTAATAAATTAAAAAGAATTCAAATTTAAAAAATCTGAACAAATCAAGAATGAGCATTACTGTAAAGGGTGTTTCTATTTATCATTTTGGTTTGATAATGTCAAAAATTAAATGAGAAAATGGCTCTGAGATTATGGATACAATAATTCGTCTTACCCATATATTAAGTTTTAAATCAATAACAGTTCGCTCAAATAAATTTTCATATAATAATTGTTATCGGAAAGAAATCGACGGAAATGTTTTACTTTAATATAATTTATTTAATTTTATTAATTTAGGAACATTCGGAATCTAATAATTGAAATTAAAATCACAGAAAAAATTGAAAATAATATATCAGTGTTAAATTTTAATTAAACCGTACCTATTGGTTTTTTTTATTTATTTTTACCCGGCCTAACCAGACCCGAATTTAATAAAGCCTGATTTGAGCCCATTCCTAGGTCAGGTCGGGCCCAAGCTCACGGGTCAGGCCCGACCCCATGCAGACCTCTAAACTTGGATCCTTTAAGATTGATATTTAAAGCCGAAACCCCCCTCCAAATTGAATTTCAAAATATACCACTGATTTTATATCTATATATTTATTACTTTCCTTATATACATAATGTATAAGGCAAGTATTGTGACGGGGTCGAAAATTCGAATTCGAGTTTTCGACGGGAGAGCACGTTTCAAGCATCCCTGATCACGAATAAAGCATATTTGGAGTGATGTCTGTGTTTGTGTGTGTGTGTGTGTGTGAAAGTACATGTGTGTGTGTGCGTGTGTGAAAGTATGTGTGTGTGTGTGTGTCAGTGAGACCGTGGAGACGATAACTGACGAACGAATGGACCGATTCGAACCAAATTTGGTGCAAAAATCAAAAACCATAAACACTGGAAGCCTATTGTTTTTATACGCAATCGAATGTTCAGAACCCCCCTAAATTTTCGAATGAAACTTTGAAAAAATCGTCAAAAAATCAAAACCACTAATAAAGTTACGCAAATAGACATTTCTTATGTAATTTTTCATTAGAAAACGATTGACATAAATTTTAGAACGCTAACGTGAACCGTTCTCGAGATATTGTACATTTTTTAAAAATATTATCAAAAAGTCATAAAATAAAATAAAAATATTTGCTATTGAGAAACATGTTCACTTTTCATATGTAATACCATGCGATAAATTGGGTGACATCATTCTCGTGTATCTAGCTCATCCCATTCATGAAAAAAGATACTTTGAGTAATACTTTTGTATTTGAACGCCAATAGTCATTTTTCTGGTGTAAGAATAACTTATTTCTTAGTGCATAACACTTGGTGAGATATTGGCGACGAATTTGGCGGAATGTCGCCAACTTGGCGACTTTTGAAATGTTGCCAAACTAACGAAAATCTCGCCAAATGGATAAAAATGACGCTGCATCAATGGAAATGACAACTAATTGAAGAAAATTCAATATCTTGGAAAGAATATTAGTATCTACTATAAGAAAAACCTATTTTTTTAATGTAAAAGTAGTAAATTCATTACATTATATAAGGTAAGTTATGTGTTGCCCACATCAGATTTTATATCTATATATTTATGCCTTGTTCATATCTGTATACTGAATTTCTTATATTTATATTATGTGTTTAACACATAACTATATTTAGAAAATAGCCACTTTTTACCGTGGCAGAATAAGCGCTGCTTCACTTAAAGTTATCGACTGAAAGTATTATTATTATTATTATTTGGCAATTTTTTCAGACTCGTTTGGCTATTTTTAGATAATATTTGGCAACACGTGTTCCAGTAGCGTAATGTGTTTTCATGATGCTTGTTGTCGAGGAGGAGTTTGTGTTTTGCATTCCGTTACTGAATCTGCTTCACCCATTCAAAGTCATGAGCCACCACCGATTTTTACTTTCCTTATATACATAATGTATAAGAAATGTATTGTGCGGGGTCGAAAATTCGAATTCGAGTTTTCGACGGGAGAGCACGTTACAGCATCTCTGATCACGAATCAAACATTTTTGAAGTGATGTCTGTGTGTGTGTGTGTCTGAAAGTATGTGTGTGTGTGTGAAAATATGTGTGTGTGTGTGTGTGTCAGTGAGACTGTGGAGACGATAACTGACGAACGAATTGACCGATTCGAACGAAACTTGGTACAAAAATCACAATCTGTAAACACTGGAAGCCTATTGTTTTTATACGCAATCGTCAAAAAATCAAAACCGCTAATAAAGTTATGAAAATAGACATTTCTTATGTAATTTTTAATTAGAAAGCGATTGACATAAATTTTAGAACGCTAACATGAGCCGTTCTCGAGATATTGCACATTTTTCAAAAAAATTATCAAAAATCATATAAAATAAAAAAAAATATTTCCTATTGAGAAACATGTTCACTTTTCATATGTAATACCATATGATAAATTTGGTGACATCATTCTCGTGGATCTAGCTCGTGCCATTCATGAAAAAGGATACTTTGAGTAATACTTTTGCATTTGAACGCCAATAGTCATTTATCTGCTGTAAGAATAACTTATTTCTCCGTCCATAACGGCTTGGCGAGATTTTGGCGACGAATTTGGCGGAATGTCGCCAAGTTGGCGATTTTTTTTAAATGTTGTCAAATTAACGAAAATCTCGCCAAATGGATAAAAAATAACGCTGCATCAATGGAAATGACGACTAATTGAAGAAAATTCAATATCTTGGAAAGAATATAAGTATCTACTATAAGAATAACATTTTTTTTAACTGTAAATGTAGTAATTTCATTGCATTATATAAGGAAAGTCATGTGTTGCCCACATCAGATTTTTTTATAACGAGAACGCTATTTAAAGCTTTATTATAATTAGGGTCGACCTCACCTAATCCGTGCCTAACGGGACTCTAGGTAAAAGTAATTCTATGGCTCCGATAAAAATATTACTGGGAGAAAAGGCACATTGAGCTCTCCCTGATCTTCACTTTTTTTTTTTTTTTTTTTTTTTTTTTTTTTTTTTTTTTTTTTTTTTTTTTTTTAAATTCAATTAACGTGGCAACAACAGATCGAAATCCAGTTACAGTAGCCACACAAGCCTCCATGCCTTATTCGGGATTCGAACCCGAGCCCTCCACACATCAGCATTTACTTACCCCAGCATTTACTTGCCCCCAGCATTTACTTACTCTACCTATGGTCAAATACGGCGCTGAATATAACTCGAACGTTGACTATAACTCTAGAAACGGCGCTGATTATAACTTTGAAATTCAATTTAATTATATTTAAGCGGCATATGTATTCCTAGCAAAAATACCCGTGTTACCTTGAATAATACTGGAATTAGATTAAAGTAGAAACTAAATGTGAAATGTTTTAACTATGAACATGTTCCCAATAAGTTTAGCGAACTTGTGATAAAACATGCAAATATGCGTAATAAAGAGTTAAAAGTGACCATTGCAATCATACGACCAAGTACAATAACCCTTTCTTTCACAAGCAAGTGTAGGATGATAAAACTTACGCGATTAAAAATAAAAAAAATACTTTTAGTCACCTGCTCATTACTAAGTTTAATAAAGCAGTGAAAAAGGTATACAAAACTGCTCTCAAGTTATAAGCTGCCACAGCACAATATAGAGGAAAAAACAGGTTTTTGTTTCTTATTATCCCGATTTTCGCTGTTGAGTGATATATATAAATAAATGAATAAATCTCAGTTTACCAAGCATACGCTATCCTGCAGAAACTGCTATTTTAAGTCTCAATTCCGAATGTAAACTTTTATAGACCCACTTAATCTAAAAAATATCTAAAAACAAGAACGATCCATCATGCATAAAGCATTGATTATGAAACACTTTCCAACTGCAATGCAATTTTATTTAAACATATCTAAACTGCTATATATTTTACGATCATATTTTTAAAATTATCACAATACTACAATAATTTATTATATTTGAAAACTTAAAACTTAATCGAAAAAAATGAACTTTATTCAAATGCCGTCATTGAAATATAACTCGCCTTGCTCTCTATGTAAAAGCAGTAGATATTTAATTCATACACTTTTATTCCATTCCTTTCATTCATCATAATACTATACTAATTTATTTTACTTAAAAACTTAAAACTATGTAGGTAAAAGTAATTTAGCTCTATGCTTAAAACTTCATCGAAAAAGTCTGCTATAAAATCGTCTGCTTCTCTATGTAAAATCAATGATTGTTTCATTCATATCAGCTATATTGCAGACTCCAGAGCTAAATAACTTTGCGTTAAAGAAATTCAGCAATTCTTATACAACTCATCTTATAGTTTCATGTGTTTACATTCTCCATAAGTGAAAATTTGGCTTACTTGTAGAAATAATCAAAGTTTGATGATCATTTAAACTCAAATATATTGTAATTGAGTTGTTTCAGAATATAGATGCACAGAAATTAAGCAAAAATAAAGCGGTTTTATGACGGATACAATATTAAATATAAATTAAAAAGAACTTTAAAAATCACAATTTTGACACAAGATGGATGTCATAAATTTATTTTGAAGTGGGTCACGTGATCTCTTCATATAATATGGGTGTAATTATTATTTTAATTTTTATTTAAGAAACTACCGAATATATTGTAATGAAATTTTTTTCATATTTTTCTGGGATAATTTGAATATCTCCTAAAATTTTCGAAGCAATTTGTGAATTTTAAATTTGTTTAAAAAATGTTTGAAAAATTAGGTCCCATAAGATTCAATGGATTTCATTTTTTCTACCCGGATTTAATCCAAAACTAATTGGGTGATATTATTCATTCATATTCCCGTATGTCCTACAGACCGTCTGAATAACATACTAAAATTCCACTTTGATAAAGTCATTTTTACGGCAGTTATCGTGCAAACGGACAGACAGACAGAATGAACAAAATCATAAACACTTTTCAACTATGTTGTAAATGTTATAAAGTGTTAAAAATCATAATATATTATTAGAATGTGACTATGTCATTCTATATTCAAGCATGAGTGTTTATATCCGCATTTTAGTACATTACTTTCGCTGAAACTCTTACTGAAAAGAAAATTGCTGTATATTCGAAACCGATCTTACTAACACTTGGGGCTTGGCAGAAATTTTTCGGGAATATAGCAATAAATGACAAATTGAAATCTGTCAACACACTCCTACACATATAATGTCGCCACCTTTCAATTAATCTCTTATCAAGGGTTGATAATAAAGAAATATCTACCTTTCACTTTTTCTAACAGGATTCGTTCGTATGCCACGGAAATAATTCGGAATGAACTTGCTCAATATGTGATATTAATTCGTTAGGTTGTTCTGTTCCTAAACATCTGATGTGATCACTACATGACTTTCTTTACAGACTACTGTTTGCTTTTCTTTTGTCATTTATATTCATTATTGTGAGATCTACTTCTGGTGTTAATCAATGGAGAAGGTGCTTGTTGCGTAACCCTGAAGGCCGCAAATGAGAGAAAAGGGGGAGTAACAGTCCTGAGGCAAAAAATAGAGCCACAACCTATGACATAAGATGATACTTATCAGTAGAGAACGATGAATAACTCAGAGATATACGATGACTTGACTTGATGGTGAAACAGACGTATAGCACGACTCTTAAGGTATAGAGAGATAGCGAGAAGATGGCTTACGTATGACTTGGCGAATGCAGATATGACTACGAGAACTTCATAAGTATGAGTGTTCGAGCCAGCAGTACAATATGATCGTCGTATTACGTGTGGTGAATAATACTTCGAGTTAATTCAAGTAATATGATCGTACCTGCCGGTGGCCAGGCCAAGACAGTCTGGAAGGTATGTGTTCCTCAAATTGGATACCAGGTCCTAATCCATTTTAAGTATTTTTATTAATGGTCTCACATTGTCTCCCGCCGCCGAAATAATATAATTAATTGTGTAATGAATTTAATAAGTATTTTATGTTGTTAATAAATGTTTTATTGTTAAAGTTAAAACGGTGCAATCAATTTAGTATTATAATAATTAATATTTTTTTACAAAACTCGCGCGAAAGTTAAATAATCTGATGTGGGCAACACATGACCTTCCTTATATAATGTAATGAATTTGCTACTTTTACAGTAAAAAAATAGGTTTTTCTTATAGTAGATACTAATATTCTTTCCAAGATATTGAATTTTCGACAATTAATCGTCATTTTCATTGATTTAGCGTCATTTTTATCCATCTGGCGAGATTTTCGTTAATTTGGCAACATTTCAAAAAAGTCGCCAAGTTGGCGACATTCCGCCAAATTCGTCGCCAAAATCTCGCCAAGCGCTATGCACTACGAAATAAGTTATTCTTACAGCAGATAAATAAATGACTATTGGCGTTCAAATACAAAAGTATTATTCAAAGTATCTTTTTTCATGAATGGAACGAGCTAGATCCACGAGAATGATGTCACTCAATTTATCGCATGGTATTACATATGAAAAGTGAACATATTTCTCAATAGGAAATATTTTTATTTTATTTTATATGACTTTTTGATATTTTTTTTTAAAAATGTACAATATCTCGAGAACGGTTCATGGTAGCGTTCTAAAATTTATGCCAATCGTTTTCTAATGAAAAATTACATAAGAAATGTCTATTTGCGTAACTTTATTAGTGCTTTTGATTTTTTGACGATTTTTTCAAAATTTCATTTGAAAATTTAGGGGGGTTCTGAACATTCGATAGCGTATAAAAACAATAGGCTTCCAGTGTTTACGGATTGTGATTTTTGTACCATATTTCGTTCGAATCGGTCCATTCGTTCGTCGGTTATCATCTCCACAGACCCACTGACACACACACACACACACACACACACACACACATAGATATCATCTCCGAAACGTCTGATTCGTGATCAGGGATGCTTGAAACGTGCTCTCCCGTCGAAAACTTAAATTCAAATTTTCGACCCCGTCACAATACTTTCCTTATACATTAAGCATATAAGGAAAGTAATAATTGCAGGATTATTAGCGGGCACATAAAACGCAATGTACTGCAATAATAATGAGTTCCACTATGTACGATTTTACGGCCATGTTAAGATATATATTATATGTCGATAATAAATAATCTAAAATAATAATTTTAAGTAATCTTTTTGCTTTTGTGCACCAGAATTATAGCGAGGTATACATATATTTTTTATAAATATTCATAATAATTATTGCTTATATGCTGAGCCGCGCCATGTTTCATTTTAAATCCAGTCAAAATTGCCTAAAGAGTATCTTAGCTGCTGCCTAATTTGTCTCAACTTTCTAGATTTAATGGCAAAAGAAAAGAATGATAAGTAGCCAAGATCCAAGTCCATCATTTACGTGGCGCCTGTGCCGAATATGAGAAAGCTGATGTGGGCAACACATGACTTTCCTTATATAATGCAATGAATTTACTACTTTTACAGTAAAAAAATAGGTTTTTCTTATAGTATATACGTATATTCTTTCCAAGATATTGAATTTTCGACAATTAGTCGTCATTTTCATTGATTTGGCTTCATTTTAATCCATTTGGCGAGATTTTCGTTAATTTGACAACATCTCAAAAAGTCGTCAAGTTGGCGACATTCCGCCAAATTCGTCGCCGAAATCTCTCCAAGCTTTACTGACGGAGAAATAAGTTATTCTTATAGCAGATAAATGACTATTGGCGTTAAAATACAAAAGTATTACTCGAAGTATCTTTTTTCATGAATGGAATGAGCTAGATCCACGAGAATGATGTCACCCAATTTATCGCATGGTATTACATATGAAAAGTGAACATATTTCTCAATAGGAAATACATATATTTTTATTTTATATGACTTTTTGATACTTTTTTTTGAAAAATGTGCAATATCTCGAGAACAGTTCATGTTAGCGTTCTAAAATTTATGTTAATCGTTTTCTAATGAAAATTTACATAAGAAATGTCTATTTGCGTAACTTATGTAAAGCGGTTTTGGTTTTTTAACGATTTTTTCAAAATTTCACTCAAAAATTTAGGGGGGTTCCGAACATTCGATTACGTTTAAAAACAATAGGCTTCCAGTGTTTACCAATTGTGATTTTAGTACCAAATTTCATTCGAATCGATCCATTCGTTCGTCAGTTATCGTCTCCATAGTCTCACTAACACACACACACACAGACATCACTTCAAAAATGTTCGATTCGTGATCAGGGATGCTTGAAACGTGCTGTCCCGCCGAAAACTCGAATTCGAGTTTTCTACCCCGTCACTATTCTTTCCTTATACATTATGTATATAAGGCATGTAATAAGTATAATAATATACAGGTGATTAAAAAAAGGTGGGCCAAATTGTACGAAGTGGTAATACACACTAAACCAAGTATTTTTCGTCATAGTTTGCAGGGACGGCAATGAAACGTAAAATGAAACGGTTACTCGTTGGGAAGCGGCTGCTCCACAAATTTGAAAGCATCATTCTGGTTGTTATTTTCTGATTGAAGAAGAAAACCACGTATGCAAATTTCATCTGGGGAAGAAGAAGAAGCCTTATGCATATTTTCTTAGCACCAAGTGTATGGCCGTATCAGTTTGCAGTAGTTATTCTCAGCTCCAACTTTTGAGTTGATGGAAGTATTTACAAATAGGGGAAAAGCCGACGTGCATTTCATCTATGGAGCTGCAAATGGGAATGGCAAAGAGGCACAACGAGTGCACGGGGGAACGTTTCCCCCCTATAGGCGGTTGCTCAATAGTAAAACATTCGAACGAATGCATCGGCAGTTCTGTGAATCGGGATCCTTTCTCGCTACCAGGTCTGATGCAGGACGTGCAAGGAGTGCTAGAACGTCAAGTGTGGAACAGGCGAATCTGGGCACAGGAGTAGTTCAGTCAGGCACAAGCACAAGAGCAATGGGGCGTACTTTTGATGTGCAACAATCCACGGTGTAGCGGTTTCTGCATAGAGAACAGTTACACCCATAATATCTCCAGCGAATCCAAGGCTGTAGCTGATTATCCTTGTCGCGTGGAGTTCACCGGCTGGTTCCTGGGACAAAGTGTGCCACAGTCAGATTTTCCGGCGACTGTGCTTTTCACGGATGAAGTTTCCATCGCAGGTGACATCACGTTTAACATCCACAATGAACATGTATGGGCGAGTGTAAATCCACATGCAACATATCTACATGCTCATCAGCGAAGATTATTCATCAATGTGCGGGCAGGGATCATCGGCGACCGACTAATATTGCCGCAACCTTATGCCGAAACGACTTAATAAGAGAATGTATCGTTTTTTCCTGCAAGAGGTCTGCAAGATTGCTGGAGGATGTTCCAACAGACATCCGGCGGCTTATGTGGTTCCAGCACGGTGGAGCACCAGCCCATTTTGGGAGAGAGGAAAGAAACTATCTGAACTTCGCATTTCCGGGCCGAATGATTGGTCGAGATGGTCCCATAACTTGGCCTTCACGATTGCCCGATCTCTTGTGTCTTGACTTTTTTTGTGGGGATATCTCAAGTGTCTCGTCTATGACACTCCCTTGAATCTGAAGAGGAACTCGTCGCCAAGATTTCGGCGCTACTGCCGAAGTACGCGACATGCCTGGTCTGTTCGAGAGAGTTCACCAATCCCTCCCGTCGCCGCTGTGCGACGTGCAATCAGCTTGGCGATCGCTCTTTTTTATTTTATTTTATTTTATTTTTTTATTTTATTCAATTTACGTGGCAACTATAGATGAAATCCAATTACAGTTGCCACACAAAAACAAAAAGAACAGAACATAAAATACAAGAATACTAAGCAGTATACATGCCACGCGCATTAAAACAGGCAGGAGTGAAATTAAATATAACAATATCACTACAATAGGTATTATATAGATCAACAAATTTATAGATAGAATAGTATTTAAGGTAATTGTATTTCACAGTAGTATTGTGAAACAAAGTTTTTTTTTTCTAGTATTATTAACAGGTTAATGAAATTCCAGACAAGTAAGTAAAATGGGGCAATCAATAGTATTATTTAAAACTTTATAATAAAACAAGGGACAGGACTATTTTCTTCTTTTTTTAAGAGACATTAAACTATATTTCTGTCTGAGTTCACATAAGGATAATAGCCAGACAATCTGTAATCCATAATACGTAAAAGTTTATTTTGCACGACTTCTATTCGTTGAGAATGTAGGTTGTAAACAGGGTCCCAGATCATTGCACAATATTCCAAAATTGGCTTAACAAGGGTATTAGAAATACAAATAATAGTATCAGACCTGGCAAAAACACGAGATCGTCTTAATGTGAAACCAAGTCTTTGGTAGGCTCTTTTAATAGTATTATCGATATGTCTCTGAAAGTTAAAAGCATCATCGAAAGTGACACCCAAAGCAATAATATGGGTACATCGAGATAGAGGTAATTTATTTAAAGTGTAATTTTGAGCCATTACTGTAATTATTGTTTATTAAATGTCATTTCATAACTTCTAAGTCATTCTTGTGTTTTCGTCTCATCACATCGGTTTGACCACTAGTACCTTCACGTTTCATTTACGACCCTGTGAGAAATGATTGGTTTGGTGTGTGCTACCTCCTCAAAAAGTTCGATGGCTCGATCCAACTTTTTTGAATCATTCAGCATGTAACTGAAATTATTATTATTTAGAATACACTTTTAAAATATTATTGGTATATAATAATATTGCGCAAAAACATTTAATTTTTCTCAAATCCATACTCTAAGAGGATTAATGCCACACACTTTGGACTATCCAAATAGTTTCAGTCGAAGCATTGATCTATGACTCGCTGATCAAAATAAAATAATAGGAAAATTTAGTCATAATATGGCAGAATTAGTGACGATAGAACCCCCCCCCCCCCCCGAAAAATGTTCTTACTTTTTCTTGGTCTCTTTAGCACTCGCTAAAATTGAGATATGAATAGAAACCATTTTAAAGAATTAAACCCTCCCCTTCTCTTTTATATTTATTGGAAAATAGAACGCATTACTCGACGTTGCCCGTATCTAAATAAGCTCCAGCTACTTCAATAATACAAATACAGATAATATTACTCATTTTCCAAATCGCATGTTTTGAGCCAAAATCAATCCCGTGATCAGTTTTGCTCATGTGCAACCATGTCAAATATACAATGTGGGCGTAATACTCCAGACATACGTAAATAAACGCGCCACAAGTATCATAACGCAAATAAACGCATCGCACACTTGAAGTCGCAAAAAAAGGAAAAAATAATGTTCCTTTATCCCAGAAGTAAATATAAAACTAATAATTACTTTCTCAGTAAGTTTTTTCGGGTTATAGCCAAATTTTCAGAGAACACTTGAAATACACAGTGCCACCCAATTTAAACTGGAACCCAGTTGGGGTGACAACCACTGGGATCGTACCCTCCTTTCCCTACTACCAACCTATTTAACGTGCCAGTCCTCAGCGTGATCATGGGGACAGTTGAGGACGAGCCCAGAATCAAAGTCGGGCCCTCCGAGTGCAATCCCCGTGTTCTAACTATTGGGCTGTCCCGTCCCTTTGTCTCTTTGTCGTTATCGACGATATCGTGTGTGCTACTATTTGATGAACGTTTTTTTCGAAAATGGAAACGAACATTACTTGATATGGCAAAAGCCGTCCTCTACCTTCCGGGCTATAGTGTCAGATTATTGAATGTGCCGGAACATAGAAGAGCCAGATTACTGGGATTGCACTGTAATTTCAACAAATATTGTTTTTTAACATTTCGACCGGAGAACATATCTGATCAATTTGATTTAAAATTTTCCGACTTCGGAACACATATGATCAATCTGATTTAAAAATTTCCGACTACAGAACACATATGATCAATCTAATTTAAAATTTTCCGCTACACAACACATCTGATCAATTTGATTTAAAATTTTCCGACTACACATCTGATCAATCTGGTTTAAAAATTTCCAACTGCAGAACACACCTGATCAATCTGATTTTAAATTTTCCGTCTACAGAACACACCTGATCAATCTGATTTTAAATTTTCCGTCTACAGAACACACCTGATCAATCTGATTTTAAATTTTCCGTCTACAGAACACACCTGAACAATCTGATTTAAAATATTCCGACTTCAGAACACATATGATCAATCTGATTTAAAAATTTCCGACTACAGAACACACCGAATTAATCTGATTTAAAAATTTCCGACTGCAGAACACATCTGAACAATCTGATTTATAATTTTTCGAACAGAAGCAGTTTTCAATCATTCACGCTGTATGTGATTTACCATCAAATCGATGTTTCAGCTTTAATCTTTTTCCCCGATATAACCTTCAAAGGACGGACGCACTGTTCTGATTGAGGATGGAAGACACGGTTTTTCCATTACAGATAAAACCCGAAGAGAATTGATATTCACGCCACAATGAAAGAAAGAAAATGCAAATGGAAATAATTAATTTGAATTAAATGTCGTTTCTTGACGTCAGTGACCAAATGATTGAAGTTTCTTGACGTCACTGACCAAATGATTGAAATTTCATGACGTCATGTTCGTTTTACTAATGTTGAATTTAGAGAAATGAGTTATTGAAGCAAATTACCCAACTTTTACTTTCACTACGTACATAATAAATCCACCGGTCCTCCCTCTCAAATGTAATTGAAAATCGCGGAGTATATTGGGGGGGGTAAAAAGTCTTGTAAATCAATTTATGATTATCTTATGTGCATTATAAGATAAAATAACTATATTTTTATCTACAAATTTATTTTAATCGATGATAATTTTTTTCCGATCGACAGAATTCTACGGTAAAATAATTTATAGGGAAAGTGTGACGGAGTCGAAAATTCACAATTAGAGTCTTCAGCGGAAGAGTGCGTTTCAATCATTCCCGAAATTTAATCAAATGTCTTTGCGGGGATGTATGTGCGTGTATGTATATGAATGTATGTATGTATATGCGTGAATGTATGTATGTATGTGTGTGTGTGCGTGAGTGTATGTGTAATTATAAAAATCAATGGCACCCAATTGATTTTAAACTCAAATGTTCAGAAGTCCCCCACATTTCGAATGAATTGTGAAAATTATTAAAAAACTGGGCCTAATTTTAACGAAATAATCATTTCATACGCAATTTTTCATTAGAAAATGAATGACTCAAATTTTAGAATGAACCATTTTCGAGATATTGCATGCTTTTAAAATAAATTTATAAAAGAAATACATAAAATTCAAAACAGTAGTAAGTGTTGCTAAATGGGTTTTCTTTCCCTATGCAGTATTATGCATCAAATTTGTTGATATCATTCTTATCGATCAAATAGTTTAATATCTAAGACAGGATATTTTTTCTAATAGTTTTGTATTTTGATGTCAAGGAATTCACCAATAGTCATTGCATTACATGCCAAGGCATTATATGCATTATATGCCAATTTCATTTCAATGAGGATTTTCATGCGTGCCTGAATAAGTCATTCTGTTATTACTCATCAAAAGCGATAAATTTCAATTCACGTGATGTTAATTCAATACTAACAATTTTATGGTATGGTTTTATTTATTTATACGTTACTTTAGGGGATTGTATCGATGATTCGTAGTATTCTGTAACTCGTTTCCTGCCGCCTTGGTTTTACTTTCTTTTCTCCACACGATGATGACAACTTTTCTCCTACCTTCACGTACACTATTCTTGACCCGAAAATGTAATTATTGACCTCTACTATTCTCCACGTATACTTTTTTGACCTGTTCAATTCTCCACGTGCACTATTCTTGAAAGGAAAATGTAATTCTTCTTCTGAGCTATTTTCCACGTGTACTTTCTTGAGCTGAAAATGTAATTCTGGACCTGTACTATTCTCCACGTGCACTATTCTTGACCTGAAAATGTAATTCTTGACCTGTACTATTCTCTACGTGCACTATTCTTGACCTGAAAAAGTATTTCTTAACTTGTACTATTCTCTATATTCTCTACGTGTACTTTCTTGACCTGAAAATGCAATTCTTGGCCTGTACTATTCTCCACGTGCACTATTCTTGACCTGAAATGTAATTCTTGACATATACTACTCTCTACGAGCACTATTTTTGACCTGAAATGTAATTCTTGACATATACTACTCTCTACGAGCACTATTTTTGACCTGAAAATGTAATTCTTGACCTGTACTATTCTCCACGTGCACTGCTCTTGACCTGTACTATTCTTCACGTGCACTATTCTTCACCTAAAATGTAATTCTTGACCTGTACTATTCTCTACGTGCACTATTCTTGACCTGAAAAAGTATTTCTTGACTTGTACTATTCTCTATATTCTCTACGTGTACTTTCTTGACCTGAAAATGCAATTCTTGGCCTGTACTATTCTCCACGTGCACTATTCTTGACCTGAAATGTAATTCTTGACATATACTACTCTCTACGAGCACTATTTTTGACCTGAAATGTAATTCTTGACATATACTACTCTCTACGAGCACTATTTTTGACCTGAAATGTAATTCTTGACATATACTACTCTCTACGAGCACTATTTTTTACCTGAAAATGTAATTCTTGGCCTGTACTATTCTCCACGTGCACTATTCTTCACCTAAAATGTAATTCTTGACCTGTACTATTCTCTACGTGCACTATTCTTGACCTGAAAAAGTATTTCTTGACTTGTACTATTCTCTATATTCTCTACGTGTACTTTCTTGACCTGAAAATGCAATTCTTGGCCTGTACTATTCTCCACGTGCACTATTCTTGACCTGAAATGTAATTCTTGACATATACTACTCTCTACGGGCACTATTTTTGACCTGAAATGTAATTCTTGACATATACTACTCTCTACGAGCACTATTTTTGACCTGAAAATGTAATTCTTGACCTGTACTATTCTCCACGTGCACTGCTCTTGACCTGTACTATTCTCCACGTGCACTATTCTTCACCTAAAATGTAATTCTTGACCTGTACAATTCTCTACGTGCACTATTCTTGACCTGAAAAAGTATTTCTTGACTTGTACTATTCTCTATATTCTCTACGTGTACTTTCTTGACCTGAAAATGCAATTCTTGGCCTGTACTATTCTCCACGTGCACTATTCTTGACCTGAAATGTAATTCTTGACATATACTACTCTCTACGAGCACTATTTTTGACCTCAAATGTAATTCTTGACATATACTACTCTCTACGAGCACTATTTTTGACCTGAAAATGTAATTCTTGACCTGTACTATTCTCCACGTGCACTGCTCTTGACCTGTACTATTCTCCACGTGCACTATTCTTCACCTAAAATGTAATTCTTGACCTGTACTATTCTCTACGTGCACTATTCTTGACCTGAAAAAGTATTTCTTGACTTGTACTATTCTCTATATTCTCTACGTGTACTTTCTTGACCTGAAAATGCAATTCTTGGCCTGTACTATTCTCCACGTGCACTATTCTTGACCTGAAATGTAATTCTTGACATATACTACTCTCTACGAGCACTATTTTTGACCTGAAATGTAATTCTTGACATATACTACTCTCTACGAGCACTATTTTTGACCTGAAATGTAATTCTTGACATATACTACTCTCTACGAGCACTATTTTTGACCTGAAAATGTAATTCTTGACCTGTACTATTCTCCACGTGCACTGCTCTTGACCTGTACTATTCTCCACGTGCACTATTCTTCACCTAAAATGTAATTCTTGATCTGTACTATTCTCTACGTGCACTATTCTTGACCTGAAAAAGTATTTCTTGACTTGTACTATTCTCTATATTCTCTACGTGTACTTTCTTGACCTGAAAATGCAATTCTTGGCCTGTACTATTCTCCACGTGCACTATTCTTGACCTGAAATGTAATTCTTGACATATACTACTCTCTACGAGCACTATTTTTGACCTCAAATGTAATTCTTGACATATACTACTCTCTACGAGCACTATTTTTGACCTGAAAATGTAATTCTTGACCTGTACTATTCTCCACGTGCACTGCTCTTGACCTGTACTATTCTCCACGTGCACTATTCTTCACCTAAAATGTAATTCTTGACCTGTACTATTCTCTACGTGCACTATTCTTGACCTGAAAAAGTATTTCTTGACTTGTACTATTCTCTATATTCTCTACGTGTACTTTCTTGACCTGAAAATGCAATTCTTGGCCTGTACTATTCTCCACGTGCACTATTCTTGACCTGAAATGTAATTCTTGACATATACTACTCTCTACGAGCACTATTTTTGACCTCAAATGTAATTCTTGACATATACTACTCTCTACGAGCACTATTTTTGACCTGAAAATGTAATTCTTGACCTGTACTATTCTCCACGTGCACTGCTCTTGAACTGTACTATTCTCCACGTGCACTATTCTTCACCTAAAATGTAATTCTTGACCTGTACTATTCTCTACGTGCACTATTCTTGACCTGAAAAAGTATTTCTTGACTTGTACTATTCTCTATATTCTCTACGTGTACTTTCTTGACCTGAAAATGCAATTCTTGGCCTGTACTATTCTCCACGTGCACTATTCTTGACCTGAAATGTAATTCTTGACATATACTACTCTCTACGAACACTATTTTTGACCTGAAATGTAATTCTTGACATATACTACTCTCTACGAGCACTATTTTTGACCTCAAATGTAATTCTTGACATATACTACTCTCTACGAGCACTATTTTTGACCTGAAAATGTAATTCTTGACCTGTACTATTCTCCACGTGCACTGCTCTTGACCTGTACTATTCTCCACGTGCACTATTCTTCACCTAAAATGTAATTCTTGACCTGTACTATTCTCTACGTGCACTATTCTTGACCTGAAAAAGTATTTCTTGACTTGTACTATTCTCTATATTCTCTACGTGTACTTTCTTGACCTGAAAATGCAATTCTTGGCCTGTACTATTCTCCACGTGCACTATTCTTGACCTGAAATGTAATTCTTGACATATACTACTCTCTACGAGCACTATTTTTGACCTGAAATGTAATTCTTGACATATACTACTCTCTACGAGCACTATTTTTGACCTGAAAATGTAATTCTTGACCTGTACTATTCTCCACGTGCACTGCTCTTGACCTGTACTATTCTCCACGTGCACTATTCTTCACCTAAAATGTAATTCTTGACCTGTACTATTCTCTACGTGCACTATTCTTGACCTGAAAAAGTATTTCTTGACTTGTACTATTCTCTATATTCTCTACGTGTACTTTCTTGACCTGAAAATGCAATTCTTGGCCTGTACTATTCTCCACGTGCACTATTCTTGACCTGAAATGTAATTCTTGACATATACTACTCTCTACGAGCACTATTTTTGACCTCAAATGTAATTCTTGACATATACTACTCTCTACGAGCACTATTTTTGACCTGAAAATGTAATTCTTGACCTGTACTATTCTCCACGTGCACTGCTCTTGACCTGTACTATTCTCCACGTGCACTATTCTTCACCTAAAATGTAATTCTTGACCTGTACTATTCTCTACGTGCACTATTCTTGACCTGAAAAAGTATTTCTTGACTTGTACTATTCTCTATATTCTCTACGTGTACTTTCTTGACCTGAAAATGCATATCTTGGCCTGTACTATTCTCCACGTGCACTATTCTTGACCTGAAATGTAATTCTTGACATATACTACTCTCTACGAGCACTATTTTTGACCTGAAATGTAATTCTTGACATATACTACTCTCTACGAGCACTATTTTTGACCTGAAATGTAATTCTTGACATATACTACTCTCTACGAGCACTATTTTTGACCTGAAAATGTAATTATTGACCTGTACTATTCTCCACGTGCACTGCTCTTGACCTGTACTATTCTCCACGTGCACTATTCTTCACCTAAAATGTAATTCTTGACCTGTACTATTCTCTACGTGCACTATTCTTGACCTGAAAAAGTATTTCTTGACTTGTACTATTCTCTATATTCTCTACGTGTACTTTCTTGACCTGAAAATGCAATTCTTGGCCTGTACTATTCTCCACGTGCACTATTCTTGACCTGAAATGTAATTCTTGACATATACTACTCTCTACGAGCACTATTTTTGACCTGAAATGTAATTCTTGACATATACTACTCTCTACGAGCACTATTTTTGACCTCAAATGTAATTCTTGACATATACTACTCTCTACGAGCACTATTTTTGACCTGAAAATGTAATTCTTGACCTGTACTATTCTCCACGTGCACTGCTCTTGACCTGTACTATTCTCCACGTGCACTATTCTTCACCTAAAATGTAATTCTTGACCTGTACTATTCTCTACGTGCACTATTCTTGACCTGAAAAAGTATTTCTTGACTTGTACTATTCTCTATATTCTCTACGTGTACTTTCTTGACCTGAAAATGCAATTCTTGGCCTGTACTATTCTCCACGTGCACTATTCTTGACCTGAAATGTAATTCTTGACATATACTACTCTCTACGAGCACTATTTTTGACCTGAAATGTAATTCTTGACATATACTACTCTCTACGAGCACTATTTTTGACCTGAAAATGTAATTCTTGACCTGTACTATTCTCCACGTGCACTGCTCTTGACCTGTACTATTCTCCACGTGCACTATTCTTCACCTAAAATGTAATTCTTGACCTGTACTATTCTCAACGTGCACTATTCTTGACCTGAAAAAGTATTTCTTGACTTGTACTATTCTCTATATTCTCTACGTGTACTTTCTTGACCTGAAAATGCAATTCTTGGCCTGTACTATTCTCCACGTGCACTATTCTTGACCTGAAATGTAATTCTTGACATATACTACTCTCTACGAGCACTATTTTTGACCTCAAATGTAATTCTTGACATATACTACTCTCTACGAGCACTATTTTTGACCTGAAAATGTAATTCTTGACCTGTACTATTCTCCACGTGCACTGCTCTTGACCTGTACTATTCTCCACGTGCACTATTCTTCACCTAAAATGTAATTCTTGACCTGTACTATTCTCTACGTGCACTATTCTTGACCTGAAAAAGTATTTCTTGACTTGTACTATTCTCTATATTCTCTACGTGTACTTTCTTGACCTGAAAATGCAATTCTTGGCCTGTACTATTAATTTACTTTCAGAAAATAGTGGAAGCCATATTGAACATGATTTGTAACACATTTTAGAAATGATTAAAAACTTTTTAAACCATTGTCTTCATGTCTTATTTCGTTTAACAATATTGCATACAGCGCCATTCCCCGCTGACGGTGAGTTTTTGAACTTTATTTTTTTGCGGAAAATAAAATCCCATGACCTTCTGTAAACTATTACCAAGTTTGATAACATTCTGTCCAGTAGTTTTCCTTTTATAGCCATTTCAAAGTGGAACTTTAATTATAAACTCTGTATATACCTCGTTCGTGCTATAACTTCCTTAAATATACAACCGAAACGGAAGTAAAATGACTAAATATTAAATATATCTAATGACCATATGCTTACAATAAAATTGAAATGCTTATTCACAAAAAAAAATCTCTATGTGCTCTATTACAATCAACTATACTACAGAATTTACATTCATAAATATCACTCACAAAACATTTAATTTCTGTTTCAATATGCCTAAACTGTGTAATTATATCCAAATTCAGCACTGAATATTCATCCTTTTATTGTGTTCTTTAAATTTACTTCTGTGGTTTAAATTAAAGTTTCTTTAAACACGATACTTCGGAAAGTCCATAAATACCCCCAATAACTCTGGAGACGGGTTCTTTTGGCTCCGTTCAATTTTGAACCCAGTTCGACCACAAGCCAGCTTCAGAACTGAGCTTATAATTCGGGTAGTGGTGATTAGTACGGTCGATTGATGTTGGAAGGTGTGAAGCTGGTCCCCCCCCCCCCCCTACACACACTCTCCTGGAAAAAGTTCGGTCGAGTCTGTGAGGACGGAGAAGGGTGACACACAGAGCTTACAAATTCTCAAATGAGAGACTCAGGCGGGCGGCTGCCCGGTCAGCCGGTGAAGGTCGCCCCTCTGTGTGGTGACGCCATCTAGTATTCGTTGCGTGCTTTGTGTCCAAATCACCATTGTGGGGCTGACTGTTTTAGCCTCATTTGAGTTTGATCCGGGGTCCCCGTGCATTGGAGCCCGTTGCTATAAGGTTAGATCAAAAACTAGCTTTTGGTCTAACGTTATATCATCGGGCTACAATACACGTTGTTCCGGGTTAAATCCTGAATAGGGCTAAAACAAACCGATCCCACCAAGTCCATGAGTGTACTCGTTAGATTTATGTGCAGTAAAAAGACAACGTCCCATCGAATAAACGTAACTGCAGCACCCCTACCAGCGAATTTAAAAAGTTCGAATATCGAACTTGGCAACAGCGAGATGGATGGAGAATCCAATTGCAAAGTTGTGGATAATTATATATCTAGTAGGAATCGACAATCTATTGCAAAAAACATTTATTTGATGCATTATGGGCGAATGGCTATCCTATTCAGGAATAATAAAATATAAATAACACATGATCAAATATCTAGTATAGAACCTGTTTAAAATCCGAAATCTAACGTATACATTCATGAACCATTCCTTAGAAAGTGGTGCTTAATGACTTTCCTAGAAACTCCGTACATATATTCTATTTTCTTACAAGAAATATATTTTCAGTATAGATATTTTGTAGATTTAAATTCCTTCTATATAGAGAAGTGATAAACCTTATTATATGTATTGATATAAACTTCAGAAGTAAGAATTCAAAGGAACAACTTATTATGTTATGCACTTTCATCTATTATTCTTGCTTTAATGAATGTAATATATCAAAGGGAAATATAAAATCCGCCTGTCACATCGTGTTTTTATCACTTATTTATGACAAGGAATTTAAAATGTAACTAAATGTATTCTATCTTAAAAGCGAAATTTCTTATTTACGCCTTGTTTTATTACGAAAAATAATATTTATTGTAGGAGTCAATAAACTTAACGCTTGACGTAAGTTGTTGTTGTTGTTGAGACCCAGACCGTCCGATCTACCAGAAAGGTGAAAGGTAATCGTTTGGGCGGCCGGGAATAGCCACCCAATTTAGACCTGAAACCAGTAGGGAAGACATCCACAGGGACCGTACCCCCATTCCTCTACCACCTACCTCTCGGAAGGATTTACGGACCCATATGTTTAATGTGATCGAACTCCGCTTGAACACGGGGGCAGTTTTAGAATCGAACCCGGGCCTACCGAGTGCAATTCTCGCGCGCTAACCACTGGGCTACCGCGCCCCGGGAAAAAGGGATTGTTGTTGTTGAGACCCAGACCGTCCGACCTTTCAGAAAGGTGTAAGGTAACTGTTTGGACGGTCGGGAAGTGCCACCCAATTTAGACCGGAACCCAATGGGGGAGGCATCCACAGGGACCATACCTTCCTTCCCCTACCACTAACCTCTCGGAAGGACTTACGGACCCACATGTTTAACGTGATCGTACTCCGCGTGAACACGGCGGCAGTTTTGGCAGTGGCTGGAATCGAACCCGGGCCTACCGAGTGCAATTCCAGCGCGCTAGCCACAGGGCTACCGCACCCTTGGGAATAAGGAAAAGGGGGTGACATTTTGAAAAATTATAGCGTATGTAATTATAGGAGTAGAACAGAAATGTTAGGCTGAGGATGTAAGCGTGTTATGAGGGGTGATTTATTGGAGCAGCACAATTGGGTGAGAATTGCGAGCGAATGCGAGATGGGATAAAAAATACCATGTTTCATGCCGTTCCAGCAGATGTAACTCAGCAATCAGATTGGTATTTTGTAAAAATAAATGAAATTTTTATGTAAATCTTTGTTCCATTTGCAAGCACCCATCTGACAAGACATATTCTACATTGTGAATATAGTTTTGACAAAGCCCCTTAATTTTTTCTTTCTTTCAAAAGACATTTTTCTTTTAATTTTACAAATGACTTTAGGTATAATGGCAGCTATAACCTTGAGGCAATAGGGTTGAAAATGGGTCACTATTGAAAACAACAAGCTGTGTTAAATATTAATACATGTTTTGCAATGGGTAGTTTGCTCATCAGAATGAATATCCATATATGTATATCCGCGTGAACACGGCGGCAGTTTTGGCAGCGGAGGGAATCGAACCCGGGCCTACCGAATGCAATTCCCGCGCACTAACCACTGGGCTACCGCGTCCGCACTCGACGTAAGTGGGACATCAAAAAATTTTTAATAGAATGCAGCAAATTTACTGAAATAAAACATTAATTTGATGCATTTAACAAAGGTTCGTAAAATTGTGTCATATTACAAATTGTCTTCTGCCATTGCAGGTATCTAAATTATGTTTTAAGAATTTTGTATTTTATTTTGAATGAGCCCAGCAGAAATAAGATCACATCAGAACCACATTCGACCACATTGAATAACAAAATGGTAATAGAAAAGTAAGCAGACAGCTGATGATTAGATGATATGATAAAGTCTTACTTTTGCCTAAATGAAGAGTATGAATTTTACAAGATTCACTGAGGAGAATATGAATTTTGCAGCAAGAGTCGCTGTGAAGAATTTGAATTTTATATAAAGATCTACCGTGAAGAAAGTGAATTTTACAGCAAGATTCACTCCGGAGGAAGTGAATCTTACAAGAACATTCACTGTGGAGAATATAAATTTTGTAACTGGAGTTGCTGTGGAGAAATGAATTTTACATAAAAATCCACCTTGAAGAAAGTGAATTTTATAACAAGATTCACTGTGTAGAATCTGAATTTTACTGTAAAAAATTCACTTTGAAGAAATTAAGTCAAATATGTCTGTAATTAAGTCAAATTTGGAACACTAAATAAATATCAAAGAATGTGGTTTTCCCCCTTAATACTTTACTTAACACATTTTGCCAACATGGACATCAAGTGTATATAAATAACTCATTCGACCCAAACTGGATAGTTTTAGTTATACCCCTCAATTGATCAAACATTTAATTAACGTATATATACCAATACTTATTCTTTTTGAATTTGCAAATATTGAATTTTGAGTGTCATTCTGAAAGAGCAAATTGCTGTTGGCTATAATTATTTTACTTTTCGCCAAAATGTTACTAACACATTTTGGTGAAAATGCACATATTTAGTGAAACAAACCGCAAAATTTATGAAAACATAGAGAATATGTTTTTACAGTTAGAGTGTAAACATAATACGATAGAAACACATACAGGCATCATACTGAAAACTGTTAATTTTCTCTCTAAGGTGCCCTTACTCCTAAAATAATCGAAAACCCGTATTCGCGGTTTTGACCCCATTACAATATTATGTTCCCTACATACTTAAGCATATTCTCTACCATACTCATAACATATAAAAATCTGATGTGGGCAACACATGACTTTCCTTATATAATGTAATGAATTTACTACTTTTACAGTAAAAAAAAAATCTGATGTGGGCAACACATGACTTTCCTTATATAACGTAATGAATTTACCATTTTTACAGTAAAATAAATAGGTTTTTCTTATAGTAGATACTAATATTCTTTCCAAGATATTGAATTTTCGCCAATTAGTCGTCATTTCATTGATTTAGCGTCATTTTTATCCATTTGGCGAGATTTTCGTTAATTTGTCAACATTTCAAAAAGTCGCCAAGTTGGCGACATTCCGCCAAAATTCGTCGCCAAAATCTCGCCAAGCATAATGGACAAAGAAATAAGTTATTCTTACAGCAGATAAATGAATATTGGCGTTCAAATACAAAAGTATTACTCAAAGTATCTTTTTTCATGAATGGAACGAGCTAGATCCACGAGAATGATGTCATCCAATATATCGCATGGTATTACTGAAAAGTGAACATGTCTCTCAAGAGAAAATATTTTTCTTTTTATTTTATATGACTTTCTGATAATTTTTTTGAATAATGTGCAATATCTCGAGAACGGTTCATGTTAGCGTTCTAAAATTTATGTCAATCGTTTTCTAATGAAAAATTACATAAGAAATATCTATATGCGTAACTTTATTAGTGGTTTTGAATTTTTGACTATTTTTTCCAAATTTCATTTGAAAATTTAGGGGTGTTTTTAACATTCGATTGTGTATAAAAATAATAGGCTTCCAGTGTTTACGGATTGTGATTTTTGTACCAAATTTGGATCGAATCGGTCCATTCGTTTGTCAGTTATCGTCTTCACAGACTCTCACACACACACACATACTTTCACACACACACACACACACACACAGACATCACTTCAAAAATGTTTGATTCGTGATCAGGGATGCTTGAAACGTGCTCTCCCGTCGATAACTCGATTTCGAATTTTCGACCCCGTCACAATACTTTCCTTATGCATTAAAGTAATAGGATTTTCTTATAGTAGATACTAATATTCTTTCCAAGATATTGAATTTTCGACAATTAGTCGTCATTTTCATTGATTTAGCATCATTTTTATCCATTTGGCGAGATTTTCATTAATTTGGCAACATTTCAAAAAAGTCGCCAAGTTGGCGACATTCCGCCAAATTCGTCGCCAAGATCTCGCCAAGAGTTATGCACTAAGAAAAAAGTTATTCTTACAGGAGAGAAATGACTATTGGCGTTCTAATACAAAAGTATTATTCAAAGTATATTTTTTCATGAATGGAACGAGCTAGATCCACGAGAATGATGTCACTCAATTTATCGCATGATATTACATGTGAAAAGTGAACATGTTTCTCAATAGGAATTTTTTTTTTTTATGTGACTTTTTCATAATTTTTTTGAAAAATGTACAATATCTCGAGAACGGTTCATGTTAGCGTTCTAAAATTTATGCCAATCGTTTTCTAATGAAAAATTACATAAGAAATGTCTATTTGCGTAACTTTATTAGCGGTTTTGATTTTTTAACGATTTTTTCAACATTTCATTCGAAAATTTAGGGGGGTTCTGAACATTCGATCACGTATAAAAACAATAGGCTTCCAGTGTTTACGGATTGTGATTTTTGTACCAAATTTGGTTCGAATCGGTCCATTCGTTCGTCAGTTATCGTCTCCACAGACTCACTGACACACACACACACACATACTTTCACACACACACACACACATACACACACACAGACATCACTTCAAAAATGTTTGATTCGTGATCAGGGATGCTTGAAACGTGCTCTCCCGTCGAAAACTCGAATTCGAATTTCCGACCCCGTCACAATACTTTCCTTATACATTATGTATATAAGGAAAGTAACAAGTATAAGGAAAATATAAGGACGCCGTGATTAAAAATTTGAATATGAATTTTCCATGGATTAATCGGCTTAAAATATATCTGCATTGAAATCGAACGTTGAGGTGATATATGTATATTTGTTATAGCATAGTCACATATCAAAATTTAAAATCTTAGTGAAAATAATATTTTTTGTATACAGTGTGTTTCAAAAAGATGGCACATCTAACTATCTCCTGATCGCATTATCGCATTGTTCATTATCGCATTATCGCATTGTTCATTATCGCATTATCGCATTATCGCATTGTTCATTATCGCATTATCGCATTGTTCATTATCGCATTATCGCATTGTTCATTATCGCATTATCGCATTATTCATTATCGCATTCTTCTTCAATTGGAACATCGTAGACGCATTGTTCCAATTGAAGAAAGGTTTTAATTAAAGTAGACTATCATCAATACGCAAATTTTGATCATGTGACCTAATTTAGTAAAAGAAGTTCAATATGCAACTTTTTATACGGGCTCCTTATAGAAAATCTGATGTGCACAACATATAACTTTCCCCACAGACTCAAATTGATTTTCAATTTATTTCTTTAATTTATTGAGTTTACCTGCACAAAATAACATACATAATTATTTGAAATGACACTCAAATGTCACTTTCAATTATATTTTAGTTTTCATTTTGTTACTGAACATATTTAAAATATTGAAAAACCAAAATATCTCAAGAACGGCTAATCCTAGAATAATGAAGTTGCTCTTATTCTTTTAGTCTTCAAAAATTCCTTATAAAACAATCATTAACTGAATACATTTGAGCATACGTAGATTTTCATTTTAGATTTTGGCAATTTTTGATGGCCATTTAGCAAAAAAGGCGGGTTCTTTTTTCCCGAATCGTATCAAAACCTATTAGGCAGCAGGATAGCCCACAAGTAACTATCTATCAAATCGTGTAACACTTGGTCAATTATTTTTTGGCTAGAATGGATACATATGGTCTTTTTTTTACTTACTTTTACGAGCCATTTCGCAAAAAAATGCAGATTTTTTTATTCATATTACTACCAAAATCTAATCAGCACCAGTGTTGACCACAAGTGACTTTGCCATAAAATTTTGTGAAATTTAGTCAATTCGTTGAGTTAAAGTGGATACATGCATTACACACACAGAGAGAGAGAGAGATACAGACGTCACGTTAAACATAGATTTTCGTGTTCTATAGGTCTCATAGTGTGTTGATCCGTCGAAAATTCGACTTCCAATACTTTCCCTATACATTACCGTGTATTATAGGGAAAGTAAAATGTGCTCAATTACAAAAAATCTGATGTAGGCAGCACATGACTTTCCCTGCAGACTCAAATTCATATTTCCTTTATTTCTTTAATAATTCATTAGATTGAGTTTAATTGCACAAAATAACACTAAATTTGCATTTTTCATTCGATTTTTGTTTTTATTTGGTAATTGGACATTTTTCCGAAATCGGCGTAACAAAAATGCAAGAAATCTCAAATATCTTGAGCACAGTTAGTCCTAAAGCATATTGTAGTGTGTTATATTCTTTTCGTCGTCAGAAATTGCGTATAAAACAAGAATTTCATTGATACATTTGAGCATGCGCAGTCTTTTTTTTTAGATTTTGGCGACTTTTGCGGGCAATTTCGTAAAAAAAGGCAGGCTGTTCTTTTCCGAATTGTACCAAAATCTAATCAACATCCGAGTATCCCACAAGTAACTTATCTACCAAATTTTGTGAAATTTGGTCAATTAGTATTTTAGATAGGGTGGATACATCAAATTTTTGTAGGCCATTTCGTAAAAAAAGCAGATCGTTCTTTTCCGAATCGTACCAAAATCTAATCAGCACCAGAGTATCCCACAAGTAACTTATCTACCACATTTTGTGAAATTTGGTCAATTTGTATTTTAGCTAGAGCGGATAAATGAAACTTTTACGGGTCATTTCGCACAAAAAGGCAGGTTCTGTTTTTACGAATCGTACCAAAAACTAATCAGCACCAGGGTCACATCCGAGTGACTTACCAACCAAATTTTATGAAATTCGGTCCATTAGTTTTTGAGTTGGAGTGGATACATACATTGCACAGACACACAAACAGACTGACAGACACATACACAGATGTCACGCTAAAAGTAATTTTTTCGTATTCTAGAGTTCTCGAAACGTGTAGTTCCGTCGAAAATTCGAGTTGAGATTTTCGGGATGATTCCAATACTTTCCCTATGCATGACCATGTATTACATGGAAAGTAAAAATATAAGTCTCGAGTCAAGTAAAAACATTTAAATTACACGAGTTAAATCAAAATTACCCGAGATATCATTAATTAAAATTTTGCAACAGATAATTGAGGAGAGTATAAAAATTTTGCTAAGGATCGGTACGAATGAAAGTTTACTTTGAATGGAAATTTAATTAATGAAATTCAATTTTTGTACCACCCCTGAACTCTATGCTTTTGCGGTTTCTTTTGATCGGGGCAAAGTAATTTATTTAGTAACTATATTTTCGACAATTTTTTACATCAGAAAACTTGTTTTCATTAATCTTTTAACCTTTTGCTTACGGATGGGACAGCGTCAATCTCAAATTAAGAACCTCTCAAAAAGACAGTTATTTGACATAAAATATCCCAAACAGCCCTTTGCAGGCATTGGTGTCCGTCCATGGACGCTAATGTCTGCAAAGGGGAATCGAACTGTTTTGGATAGGATATGTCAAATACCTGTCTTTTTGAGAGGTTCTTCGGTTGGGATGGGGGCAGCCCACCCGTAAGCAAGAGGTTAAGATCTTTGAATGGATATGGAACAATTTAACCGTGTAAAAATGTTAAATGTTGTACTTTTTTTACTAAAACGTATCACTTGATCAAAATTGCCAGACTCTGAAAGTCTATTCTTATTCGAATCTTTTCCTAAATTGTAATCAAGAATCATTAACCAATCGTTCCAGAGATATATAAAAAGTCTATAAATAACCTTGTTGCCCCAACCGGCAATTGAACCCTGGATCTTCTAACTGGCCAGCCGCTGCTCTACCGTTGAGCTACTGGAAAGGAATTGCAAAGTCTCATCGAAGTGGATTCTGCATTCTCCACAGTCTAATATTACATTGACGTGCAACTGACAATCTGATTGACCACCCCCTGCTATTTTTAAATAAGATTAGCCTACAAATGCTATTTTTATCTTCCACTATAGCTTCCTGCGTGGTCGTTATCTTCTCGATTTGAAATCAGAACTCAATATACCAGAGACCACTTAATCTGTGCTAGTCGTACTTGGCTTACTTTCAGACCCCGGACATCTCTGTACTAACCTACAGAGTTGATTTG
The DNA here is from genome assembly GCA_951213105.1 of Amaurobius ferox. Classification (NCBI taxonomy): domain Eukaryota; kingdom Metazoa; phylum Arthropoda; class Arachnida; order Araneae; family Amaurobiidae; genus Amaurobius; species Amaurobius ferox. The sequence continues at coordinate 52,503,105 of OX578153.1, forward strand.
CTCGGGCGCTATTGTAAAGAACAGTGCTGTTCTACCCGGAAATCGAGCCATGAATCTTCGAACTAGACAGCCGCCATGTTTTGGCCAGTCAAAGCTAACCCAATTGAGCTACTGGGACGAAATTGCAAGCTCTTATTATCGAAGAGGACTCTACAAGTTATCTTTGAACATATATACAAGAAAGATCAATCATGCATAAAACATTGATTATGAAACACTTTCCAACTTCAATGCAATTTTATATAAACATCTCTAAAATGCGGTACATTCCTCGGTAATATTTTTAAAAAATGAACCTCATTCAAATGACGACATTCAAATATAAATTGCCTGGTTTAAACATCTCTGAAATGCGGTACATTCCTCGGTAATATTTTTAAAATTATCACAATACTACATTAATTTATTATATTTGAAATCTTCATCGAAAACAAATGAACTTTATTCAAATGACGTCATCGAAATATAAATCGCCTGGCTCTCTCTATAAAAGCAGCATTTCATTTATAAACGTTTTTCCATTCCTTTCATTCATCACAATACCATAATAATTTATTTTATTTATAAACTTAAAAGCATGGATGTACAAGTAATTTAACTTTATGCTTAAAACTTCAACGAAAAAATCGTCTGGTTCTCTGTATAAAATCAATGAATGTATAAAATCGTTTCATTCATATCAGCTATATTGCAGACTCCATGAGCTAAATAATTTTGCTTTAAAGAAATGCAGCAAGTTTTATGCAACTCATCCTACTTCGTTGTAGAAATAATTAAAGTTTGATGATCATTTAAACTCAAATATATTATAATTGCGTTGTTTTAGACTGCAGATGCACAGAATTTAAACAAAAATAAAGAGGCTTTAGGACGGATACAACACTATATGAATTAAAAAGAACTTTAAAAATCACGATTAAAAATCAAAGTGGGTCACGTGATCTCTTCACATAATGGTCACGTGATTTCTTCATATAAAGGCTGTAATTATTATTTTAATTTTTATTTAAAAAACTACTGAATATATTCTGCTGAAATTTTTTATATATATTTTGTGGGATAATTTGAATATTTCCTAGAACTTTCGAATCAATTTGTGAATTTTAAATTCATTTAAAAAATGTTTGAAAAATTAGATCCCATAGGGTCCCATGTATTTCACTTTTTCAATCCGGGTGCAATCCAAAACTAATTGGGTAATATTATTCATTTATATTCCCATAGGGCCCACAGACCGTATGAACAACATACTAAAATTTCATTTTGATAAAGCCATTTTTACGGCAGTTATCGTACTAAGGGACAGACAGACAGAATGAATGAACAAAGTCATAAACACTTTTCAACTATGTTGTAAAGTGTTAAAAAAGGAGTTATTTTTGTTCGATCACGCTCAGAAACGAATTTGTTTCGTAAAACATTAATTCACACCATACATACATATATTAAAAAAAAGTTCCAGAAATTCGCGAATACATCTACCATTCCTCAGGGTACTTCACAACAATATCTAGGGAATGAAAAAGCACAAACTACTGCTTAACTAATAAAACTAAATTAACTTCGTTAAAAACAACATATAGCACAAAAATAATAGTATCGATTGGTTTCGAAGGTAAAAGACATTCTTCTTCAAAAGGATTCACATCAGCTTCCTGCTTGGTCATTATCCTCTCGATTTGAAATCGACGCTCCATTTTGCAGAGTCTACTTTCTAGTCGTACTACGATCATTTTCAGACATCTGACATCTTTGCACTAACCTACAGTATTGATTTGTTCGGGCGCCATTATAGAAAACCTTGTTGCCCAACTGGTAATCGAACCCTGGATCTTCGAACTGGCTAGTCGATGCTTCATCGTTGAGCTACTAGGACGAAATTCTCTTATCGTCTAAGTGGACTCTGCAAGTTGAGCAATATTTCTTGCTGTGATGCGCATTGGACGCGTTTCGAGCGAACTCGTTTCGCGCGCTCGACAAAAGTTAAGATTGTTTTCTTATACGTGTAGGAGTTGATGTTGCCAGGCCAGAGCCAGGATCGAATCCGGACCTCGTGCTTACAAGATCGACATTATAAGATTAGAGCAAAATCTAGCTTCGACTCCGAACTTATAATTCGTGTATCCTAGAATCTTCGATCGATGTCTTTGGCAGGAGCAGAGAAGTCTGCTGCCACACACTCCCTCACCTGATGAGAAGACCCCGGTTGAATTCCGGCGAGGAGGGGGCCGCCCAGAAAACCCCCGCGCGTCCCCATCCGAAACTCAGTCGAGGGGCTGAATGGCCGGAAGGCGTCGAAAGTCCAGACCATCCGACTCGTCCGTAGACTTAGAGCAGCTGTTTGGATGGCCGGTGGCCGGAAGGCGTGTCTCGGGCGTGACGTCTGTCGTGGTCAACCAGGAAGGGAGTGGTAGGGCCTCTGGCTCCTTATGGTGCTGCCATATCTTGTTGAAGGGTGAGATCGTTGGAGAGAGAAGGTTCCGTGTTTCAGACTTCCAGTCATCATTGCAGGATTTAATGTTGCCAGGACCGAACTCGGGACCTCGTGCTTACAAGACCGACAGTATAAGATTAGAGCAAAAGCTAGCTTCGACTCTGATCTTATAATTCGGGTATCCTAACTTCTTCGATCGATGTCTTTGGCAGGAGCAGAGTCGTCTGCTGCCACACACGTTTTCTAAACCCTTAAAGAAACTATGTCGTCCAAACGAAGTAAATCTGATTCTCCTGTACCTAGTAAGAAAAGAAAAACGATATCTTTGGAATGTAAACTTAACATTATCAAGGATTTTGATAGTAGAATGAAAATTTGTTAATTGGCAAAGAAGTTTGAGCTACCAGAATCCACAATAAGAACAATCATAAAAGATAAAGAAAGAATTCTCGATGTGGTGAAAAATGCTCAATCCTTGAACTCAAGCGTAATTAATAAACGTCATGGTATTATTGCTGAGATGGAAACAATGCTGAAATTACGGCGTGATAATCAAGTAAAAGTGAAGAATTGTCCAGTCGATCAAGTGTGCTATCAAGATAAGCTGATTTTTGAGAGGTTGAAAGAAGAAGCTGGGGAGGCGGGAGATGAAAACTTTGTAGCTAGTTGGTTCATCCGATTTAAAACTAGCTGTTACTGGCATAGCATCCCGGAGAGTGGAGAGGAGGCAAGTGCCGATAAAGAAGCTGCGTCTTATTTTTCTGAGACGCTCAAGGCTATGATAGAAGAAGGTGACTATAGCAGTGAAACCGTAATTAACGTGGATGAGACTGGCCTGTTCTGGAAGAAGATGCCTAAAATAACTTTTATTGGACTTGAAGAAAACAACTTTAAGGTGTCTAAAGACCGATTGACAGTGATGGTTGACGGGACTGCAGCTGGTGACTGCAAGTTAAAACCTCTCTTAATTTACCGCTCCGAAAACCCAAGAAGTTTAAAAAATATATCTAAAATTAGCTTACAGTAATTTGGAAATCAAATCATAAGGCTTGAGTGACAGATTCCGTTTTTACTTTCCTTGTATACGTAATGTATAAGGAAAGTATTGTGACGGGGTCGAAAATTCGAATTCGAGTTTTCGACGGGAGAGCACGTTTCAAGTATCCCTGATCACGAATCAAACATTTTTGAGGTGATGTCTGTGTGTGTGTGTCTATGTGTGTGTGTGTGAATGTGTGTGTGTCAATGAGTCTGTGGAGACGATATCTCACGAACGAATGGAGCAATTCGAATGAAATTTGGTTCAAAATTCACAATCCGCGAATACTGGAAGCCTATTGTTTTTAGATGCAATCGAATGTTCAGAACCCTCCTAAATTTTCGAGTGAAATTTTGAAAAATTCATCAAAAAATCAAAAACTTTAATGAGGTTACGCAAATAGACATTTCTTATGTAATTTTTACTTAGAAAACGATTGACATAAACTTTAGAACGCTAGGATGAACCATTCTCGAGATATTGCACATTTTTCAAATAAATTTATCAAAAAATCCCATAAATTAAAATAAAATATATTAACTGTTGAGAAACATGTTCACTTTTCATATGCAATATCATGCGATAAATATGGTGACATCATTCTCGTGGATCTAGTTTGCTCCGTTCATGAGAGAAGATACTTTGAGTAATACTTTTTTATTTGAACGCCAATAGTCATTTATCTGCTATAAGAAGAACTTATTTCTCCGTCAACAACGCTTGGCGAGATTTTAGCGACGAAGTTGGCGGAACATCGCCAACTTGGCGACTGTTTTAAATGTTGCCAAATTAACGAAAATCTCGCCAAAAGAATAAAAATGACGCTAAATCAATGAAAATGACTACAAATGGACGAAAATTCAATATCTTGGAAAGAATATAAGTATCTACTATAAAAATAACCTTTTTTTTTCTATAAAAGTAATAAATTCCTATATTTAATAAAAGTAATAAATTCCTATATTTAATAAAAGTAATAAATTTCTATAAAAGTAATAAATATATTATATAAGGAAAGTCATGTGTTGCCCACATCAGATTTTTATAGGACTGGTTTGGTCACCATTTCATAACCCAATTCGAACGTTATTGCAAGTCTAAACATATTCCGTTTAAAGTGATGTTTTTCATTGACAATGCACCCGGTCACCCTCCAATCATCCTAAATAATTTCGACCCAAGTGTGAAAGTTGTTTTTTGCCTCCAAACACAACCAGTTTGCTTCAACCGATGAACCAGGGAGTCAGCAAAACATTTACGCGCCTTACTACACGAATCGTTCGTTTGCACATCCTGAATGAAGCTATGAGGCAAAACAGTGAGATATCTGTTAAAGACTTTTGGAAACAATTTAGTGTTTTAGATGCCGTAAGAATAATTGGAAAATCTTAGGATGAAATTTGCAAAAAAAACATTGAATGGTGTCTGGAAGAAACTTTGTCCACTTTTTTTCAAGAGCGAGACTGAAACAATGCCAAAAACTGATCATATCGCTCATGTGATAGGAGAAGTTGTTAATCTTGTCAAGCAATTAAATTTGGAAGTCAATGGTGATGATATCAACGAGCTGTCGGATTCACATAGTCAGGAGCGGACAGTGGATGAGCTCATAGAGTTGTGTGAGCAAAACGTCACTGCCGACATTTCAGACCCAGTTCCACTAGAAAAGCACATGACAATTACAAGTTTGACAGAAGATCCCAGCTCAATTGAAAAGGGCTTAAAAATTTTAGAAAACATGCACTCCAACTAAAAACGCGTTATAGCTACAAAGCAAGGAATAAAAAAATATTAGCTTGTCACGAAGAAATTTTGCGTGAAAAAAAGAAGCCAATGTGTCGTCAGACGAATTTGTTAGATTTTATGAAGCCATCGACATCGAAATAACTTTTTACGTAACTCATTTATTTTTATTAACACTTTACAACAAAGTTGAAAAGTGTTTATGACTTTGTTCATTCTGTCTGTCTGTCTGATAACTGCCGTAAAAATGACTTAATCAAAATGAATTTTAGTATGTTGTTCAGACGGTCTGTAGGACCTATGGGAATAAAAATGAATAATATCACCCAATTAGTTTTGGATTGAACCCGGGTTGAAAAAATGAATTACATTGAGCCCTATGGGACCTAATTTTTCAAACATTTTTTAAGCGGATTTAAAATTCACAAATTGCTTCGAAAATTTTAGGTTAATAGTCAAATTGTTCCATAAAATATATAAAAAAAAATCTGATGTGGGCAACACATGACTTTCCTTATATAACGTAATGAATTTACCACTTTTACAGTAAAATAAATAGGTTTTTCTTATAGTAGATACTAATATTCTGTCCAAGATATTGAATTTTCGACAATTAGTCGTCATTTCATTGATTTAGCGTCATTTTTATCCATTTGGCGAGATTTTTGTTAATTTGTCAACATTTCAAAAAGTCGCCAAGTTGGCGACATTCTGCCAAAATTCGTCGCCAAAATCTCACCAAGCATAATGGACAATGAAATAAGTTATTCTTACAGCAGATAAGTGAATATTGGCGTTCAAATACAAAAGTATTACTCAAAGTATCTTTTTTCATGAATGGAACGAGCTAGATCCACGAGAATGATGTCATCCAATATATCGCATGGTATTACTGAAAAGTGAACATGTCTCTCAAGAGGAAATATTTTTTTTTATTTTATATGACTATCTGATAATTTTTTTGAAAAATGTGCAATATCTCGAGAACGGTTCATGTTAGCGTTCTAAAATTTATGTCAATCGTTTTCTAATGAAAAATTACATAAGAAATGTCTATATGCGTAACTTTATTAGTGGTTTTGATGTTCTGACTATTTTTTCCAAATTTCATTTGAAAATTTAGGGGTGTTCTTAACATTCGATTGTGTATAAAAACAATAGGCTTCCAGTGTTTACGGATTGTGATTTTTGTACCAAATTTGGATCGAATCGGTCCATTCGTTCGTCAGTTATCGTCTCCACAAACTCACTGACACACACACACACACACATATATTTTCACACACACACATATTTTCACACACACACACACACACAGACATCACTTCAAAAACGTTTGATTCGTGATCAGGGATGCTTGAAACGTGCTCTCCCGTCGAAAACTTAATTTCGAATTTTCGACCCCGTCACAATACTTTCCTTATACATTATGTATATAAGGAAAGTAATAGGATTTTCTTATAGTAGATACTAATATTCTTTCCAAGATATTGAATTTTCGACAATTAGTCGTCATTTTCATTGATTTAGCATCATTTTTATCCATTTGGCGAGATTTTCATTAATTTGGCAACATTACAAAAAGTCGCCAAGTTGGCGACATTCGTCGCCAAAAATTCGTCGCCAAAATATCGCCAAGCGTTATGCACTAAGAAAAAAATTATTCTTACAGCATATAAATGACTATTGGCGTTCTAATACAAAAGTATTATTCAAAGTATATTTTTTCATGAATGGAACGAGCTAGATCCACGAGAATGATGTCACTCAATTTATCGCATGGTATTACATATGAAAAGTGAACATGTTTCTCAATAGGATTTTTTTTTTTTTTATGTGACTTTTTCATAATTTTTTTGAAAAATGTACAATGTCTCGAGAACGGTTCATGTTAGCGTTCTAAAATTTATGCCCATCGTTTTCTAATGAAAAATTACAAAGAAATGTCTATTTGCGTAACTTTATCAGCGGTTTTGATTTTTTAACGATTTTTTCAAAATTTCATTCGAAAATTTAGGGGGGTTCTGAACATTCGATCACGTATAAAAAGAATAGGCTTGCAGTGTTTACGGATTGTGATTTTTGTACCAAATTTGGTTCGAATCGGTCCATTCGTTCGTCAGTTATCGTCTCCACAGACTCACTGACACCCACACATACTTTCACACACACACACACACACACACACACACACACACACATACACACACACAGACATCACTTCAAAAATGTTTGATTCGTGATCAGGGATGCTTGAAACGTGCTCTCCCGTCGAAAACTCGAATTCGAATTTTCGACCCAGTCACAATACTTTCCTTATACATTATGTATATAAGGAAAGTAAAAATTCAGCGAAATATATTCAGTAGTTTTTTAAATAAAAATTAAAATAATAATTACACATCTTATATGAAAAGATCACGTGACCATGATATGAAACGGTCACATGACGCACTTCAAAATGATATATGGCATCCATCTTGTTTCAAAATCGTGATTTTTTAAAGTTCTTTTAATTCATATTGAGTGTTGTATCCGTCCTAAAACTACTTTATTTTTGCTTAAATTCTGTGCATCTACATACTAAAACAACACAATGACAATATATTTGAGTTTAAATTCTCATTCAAATTTGATTATTTCTACAACTAAGCCTATTTTTCACCTATGTAAAATGTAAACAGCAAAATATGTAGAATGAGTTGTATTAGAATTACTGTATTTCTTTAACACAAAATAATTCAGTCCATGGAGTCTGCATGGCTGATATGAATGAAATATTAATTGATTTTATAAACAGAAGGACGATTTTTTTCGATGAAGTTTTACGCATAGAGTTTATGAATTGTAGCTCCATGGTCTTAATTTTTAAATAAAATAAATTATTATAGTATTGTGATGAATGAAGTGAATGAAATCCTGTTTTTATAGAGAGATCCAGGCGTGTTATTTTTTCTATGACGTCATTTGAATTTATTTCAGTTGTTTTCGATGAAGTTTTCAAATATAATAAATTATCGTAGTATTATGATAGTTTTAAAAATATTACCGTGGAATGTATTGCATTTTAGAGATATTTAAACCAGGCAATTTATATTTCAATGCCGTCATTTGAATGAAGTTCATTTTTTTCAATGAAGGTTTAAATTTTCAAATATAATAAATCGATGTAGTATTGTGATAAGTTTTAAAATATTACCGAGGAATGTATTGCATTTTCGACTTTTTTTAAATAAAATTGCATTGAAGTTGGAAAGTGTTTCATAATCAATGCTTTAAGCATGATTGATCTTTCTTGTTTTAATATTTTGTATTAATATGTATAAAGAACTACAATTTCATTAAAGATTTTTCTTCTAAACTAGCGTTTTTGTTAGTCCTTGGTTCCAATGAAACAAAATTTATATGCAAAGTTGTACCCCGACTTACGCGAATTCAACTTAAGCGATTTTCGTCGAACTTATCTATAGCGCAATTTCGGGGTATTACTGTATATACATATATATATATATATATATATATATATATATATATATATATATACACTTATATATATATATATATATATATATATATATATTATTTATTTTTTAACAATTAACAATGGTCAAGCACTTGATACATCGTCGTTCGCCTTTTACATCAGCCAGCACCGTGAGTCATTTAGCCATTACATGGTTGCCGCTACGCACAAGTGGGGGCAAAACTTACTGCGTCCAACAACAAAACAGCCGTGCCCACAGGTGGGATTCGAACCCACAACCGAGCGAGCATAAGAAAACACTTGCCTTGACCGCTCGACCACCGTGTAGGCGCAAATCTTGTATATAATAGTATGAAAAAAACAAGAAAAATAAAACTGGTAAAAATTAAAAACGAATCACATTTTGTTTTTAGTGCACTTTATTATTTCATAAAATTACATCTGAAATACATAAGTCAACAACAAGATTTTCTTCATTGTATACAAACATGAATAAAACGTGAAAATACATCTTTAACTCGTGGTGTGTGCTTTCAAACAAAGGTCCCTCCTCTGAACTCTCACTTCTCGCATTCACACACGGATTAAGATGAGGAGCCAGAGAAATCTAGATATGCCTCTAATAATCAAGAGGCATTCTTTGAAAGAACACTAACGATAGAAATGGAATATAGAATGATTAAATTATGTTCTTTGGCTCGTATATATAAAATACAATATTCTACTTAATACACATTATCGAAATAGTTACAGAAAATATCACATGCTACTGACAGTGTAGAAAAGGCGTACAACAGTGCAATATGAATTTTAAAGGAAATGCTGTAAAATATTGAAAAAAAAAAGTTTTTTATATTTACTTTAGTTCTTTAGATCCAAAACCATTCTTAAAACTCACTTTTTTAAAAGTTATATAGCACATATGTGATAGTTTACCCGTAAAGGGTCCTGTTGTCGCTAACTTTATTTCTGAAATAAAGTGGTATATAGACAATATACAGACAATTATAACCTTTTTATCAAATAATTGCTTAAAAACTGCTGCAATAAAACATAATAAATAAAATCTTCTTAAAAGTTCTATAGCACATATGTGATAGTTTGCATAGAAAGGGTCCTGTTGGCGGTAACTTTACTTGCAAGATAAGGTGATATATATACATTATACACACAACTGTAGCCTTTATAAAAATAATTGTTAAAAAACTGCTGCAATAAAACACAATAAATAAAATATTTTTAAAATTCTATAGAACATATATGATAGTTTGCATGAAAGGGTCCTATTGCTGGTAACTTTGCTTCTGAGATAAGGTGGTATATAGACATTATACAGACAATTGTAACCTTTTTATCAAATAATTGCTCAAAAACTGTTGCAATAAAACACAATAAATAAAAAAAAATCTTCTTAAAAATTCTATAGCACATATGTGATAGTTTGCATGAAAAGGGTCTTGCTGTCGGTAATTTTACTTGTAAGATAAGGTGGTATATATACATTATACAGACAACTGTAACCTTTTTGTCAAATAATTGCTCAAAAAATGCTGCAATAAAACACATTAAATAAAATATTTTTAAAAATTCTATAGAAAATATGTAATAGTTTGCATGAAAAGGGTCCTGTTGTCGATAACTTTACTTCTGAGATAAGGTGGCATATAGACATTATACAGACAACTGTAAACTTTTTATCAAATAATTGTTCAAAAACTGCTGCAATGAAACATAATAAATAAAATCTTAAAAATTCTATAGCATATACGTGATAGTTTGCATGAAAGTATCATGTTGTCGGTAACTTTTTCTGAGATAAGGTGGTATACAGACAATATACAGAAAATTATAACCATTTTATCAAATAATTGCTCAAAAACTGCTGCAATATAACACGATAAATAAAATCTTCTGAAAAGTTTTATAGCACATATGTGATAGTTCGCAAAGAAAGGGGCCTGTTGTCGGTAACTTTACTTGTAAGATAAGGTGGTGTATATACATTATACAGACAACTGTAACCTGTATATAATATAATTGCTCAAAAACTGCTGCAATAAAACACAATAATTAAAATCTTCTTTAAAATTTTATATAACATATGTGATAGTTTGCATGAAAAGGATCCTGTTGTCGGTAACTTACTTCTGAGATAAAGGGGTATATAGACATTATAGAGACAACTGTACCCTTTATATAAAATACTTGCTCAAAAACTGCTGCAATAAAACACAATAAATGAAATCGTAACTGCAGTATGAAATAACCTGATTTACTGGCATCGAAGGTAAAAAAAGTCTTCTTCTTCAGGATTGAGAAGAAGCACAACTAAGTTGCAAATTTGTCTTGAGGAAGTGAGGTCGCTCTTCTGAACGGTCTTGAAGAAGAAGGCTATTATCTGCCTTTAAAACTAGTAGACCAGTTTATATTGCAATGTATTTACCACGTTTTTATTTGTTGCGTACTCATTTTTGTTTTCGATGGATTTAGGCCGCATGCTTGCTTCTATAATATGGAAAAAAAATGTCCATGTTGCCAATGAATGCTCATGCTCTGCATGTTGCCTATCTCGAGAATTGCTTTTTTCATATATATAATATAGCATTAATATAATTAATTGTTTTTAATCTGGTTTAAAAAAACTGAAAAATTATAGTTTAAACATTGTTTTAAACCATGATTTCTAGTGAATTATAAAATGGATGAAATATCCTATGACATCTCATGGAATAACCTGAATGGAAGTATTCCCATTAAACTTATGCATATGAATAACATGTTTCAGAATGCACCATGAGTGTCATGTTTTGAAATGCCTCATGAAGGTAATGTCATCGAATAATAATAATTAATAGCATATATTGTAATGCCTCATAAATGTTGTGCCACGGAATGACAATAATTAATGACTTGCCATGGAATGTACCATGAATGACTTGTATGGTATTGTAGGGATGAAAAATTTTCGAAAATATCTACAAAATACGTCATGGAACATCTTATAAATAACGTTTAGGAAATGAACTTTAAATGATATGTCAAGAAATATCCCATGAATGACATATCATAAAATATCATATACATGTCTGGGAATACCACAGGAATGACGAGTAATAAAATGGCACAAATGGAAACATTCTAATTAATACCATGAATGGTTACTTAGTGTATGTCCCATGAACATAATTCATGAATAATATATTATGAAATATGGCTCTGAATGACAAGTCATAGAATATTTTATGTATATCTGGACCTCAGGAATGGCGAGTAATAAAATGGCACGAATGGTGACATTTCAATTAATGTCATGTACGGTTATTTTTGAAATGTCACATGAATATAAAATACGTCCTTGAATGGTATGTCATGAAGCATCCCTTGAATGACATGCCATCGAAAATCTCATAATGTGCTATAGAATATATTTATAGGAAAATATTACCTATAGTATCGTAAATAAATTTCTATTGAATGACCCAGGAAAAAAATCATGGAATATATCATGAATCGTAACATAAAATGCCGTCCTGAATGCCGTGTTATGTAATGTCCCATGAATTGCATATCAAAGCAAATCTTATGAATGATGTGCTGAATTGCATGCATGAAAGAAACATTACCATTACTATCATGAATGAAACGTCGTGGAATGTACCATGAATAACAAGATGTGTTACAAATAATGTCATAAAATACCGTTTTGAATATCATATAATGTCACATAAGTGACATGCCATAGTAAATGACGTGTCATAAAATGTCATAAATAAAACATTTCTACTGCTATCAAGAATAAAACTTCATGGGAATGCATCTTAAATAATAAATCATAAAATGTGTCATCAATAAATAAAATAAATCATAAATGTCATCAAAAAATAAATAAAATATGACATAAAAAATCATGAATAATATATCATGAAATACGGCTTGAATGTCAGGCTACATCTAATGTGCTTCAGGGAATGACATTCCACAAAATTACATAAATGGAAACATTTCCATTAATCCTATTGCTATCTTATGGAATTCCATACTAATAATAACAACATGCAATGTCCCATAAGTAATATAATATGCCATGTTTGAAGAATTGTGTGTCATAGAACTATATGGATAAAACCCAAATTCATTAAATCATATATATTCATAGTAGTTTTAGATTTCGATCAAAAAAGAGATGAGCATACGTATTACCTCATAATTTACACCAAATTTTGCTCTGCTTTGTAGAATTTCACTACTTTAGTAAAAGTTTTGGTCTATTTCTAAAAATTGACAAAGAATTCCATCTACACATTTTGAATGCATATTTAGGATTTTAGAATACAGGCAACTTTGAAAACCACTAAAATGAGAGTATATCTCGACAAGCAAACATGATAAAATAAAAACTTCATAAATATAGCAACAAATGTACCGGTTTCAAAGCTTAAAACAGCCTTCTTTTTCAGGACCTACAAGAAGTCCGACATCACCTACTGAAGCCAAATAGTCAACCAGTTGCTTATTTAACTTGGGTAAGGTTGGGCTTCTTTTCGATCCTGAAGTTGAAACCAATATATTTGTGTTATATTCTGCATTTACGAAGTTTTAATTATTCCGTGTTATTATTGCGGCAGATTTTGAGCGTTTATTTGATGGCGGTATATCTGTTGCACTGTTGTACTCCTAAGTGTATAAAACTCACAATTGTTCATTATACAAATATTAGACAAAGTCATCGTGCATAGAGTATAACTTAGCATCGGCACGTACAATGCTTGCTAATTATACTATACATTCAAAACTAGACATTCACGATAAAACACCAAATATTTTTCTTCAATTTGGCCCCTAAAAATATGGAAGAAAAATATCGCTGCTGTACAGTAATTTTCAAGGACATTCAATATTTAAAGAGCATGCATTTTAAAATTCATACAATAAATTTTCAATTGATTTGCTTAATATATGCGATTGAAGATATGCAAGTAATGTTATGTTGGTGCAAAATGTCCATTCTAATTTACAACTGAGAAATAAACGCACAATTAAGACAGGAAATGACACAACTTCAAACGACTGTCTTAATTCATTTATAATAACCACTGATGATTTCAATAAAAATACAATTGCGTATTTATTTTAGTAAAATTAAGTATGGTTTCGCTTTGTAGCCAGTTTGTTTTATTTCGGGCAGAAAAACAGAGCGTTGAATATCAGAAGTAATTCAAAATATCGCATTACAAGACATGATGACAGTCTGTATTTAGCAAATCACTTATGTTCCTATGTACCAAGTTCATTAACATTTGAAAAAAAAATAAATAAAATTAAGATCCAATCACTGTGAGCTACCATTAGAGGACAGAAATCCTGTCTTCTGATTGGGCCCCTCAATCAGCTCAGAATCCCAACGTTTTCTATACGCAGCTTTAATCTTTTCAAGCCCGGTTTTCCTCGGGGCACAGTTAAACCCCACCCACTTAGACTCCTCCCCTTTATTTCTCGAGGAACTTTGCCGCAAATTCCAAATTCTGAGACTCGAGTGATCCTGAATTATGATTTGTCACAATTCATATCCAAGAGCATCGCCCGTTTTCTAAATCTTCTCCTTCTGTAAATTATCTTTTTATTACTATTATCCAACCGCACCTTAGGTTGGAGTATAAAGGCAGCAATAGTCTGTCCTGAGAACTCCATAATTGGTTATCCTTGAAACCTTGAAAAAATGAAGATCTAATCTATAAGCAACATTGAGAACTCAACTAGAGTACTAGGCTTTTCGTTCAAATGTAACATTTTATACAATAAGGGAGACACTTGCTCCCTTACTCCTTGCATACTGGTTCAAAGGCACACTTTCAGCTATAAACGATCAATTCCATCTAGGTAGTACCTGTAGCGTTAATGTAACGTCAACATTAAAAGAGCTTAATAATTTAAGCAACATTTTAACCGTAGTTAGCCCATGGAGTTCATCACATACGACATTGCAAGGTTTTTCTTTTTACGAAAAGAAACATATTGTTCGAGATTGAAAATAGAAAATTCACAAAAAAAAGAATTTGGAAGACAATTTTGGAATCGACGATTTTTCGGGAAGAATACTCAAATTTTGTTTTAATATAATATAAACCCGTGATAAAAATTAGTTGAAAACTCTAAGCAATATTTAATTTAAAGTTTGGAAAAGTGTCCAGTTTATTTAGCAATTTGGCAGAGATGAGCGATAGTTTTGAAGAGGGATTCGCCCCGACAAACGTGAGTATGAGATATTAAGGCGGGCCCCCGTTTCCTAATCTCCACATCCAGCAAAGGCACATCCACTGTCACGTTCAAGATTCTTTAAGGTTGGGCACTCAGCCCGGCAGCGAATCAAAAAGTTGTTTGTTAATTTTGTAGTGGAAATATCCAGGCATACTTGGGCACAAAATTTTTAAATTGTGTTGTGCACACAGTATCCAGTGATGTCTAGGGAAATTTAATGACGTCGGTGGGGTTAGATCACAGTCGGACTTAACAAGCTCGGTCCCTTTTGAGAGCCCGAGAACAATATGCGAGAATCCTTAATCCCCATGTCGTCATAATGCACAGAGCCAAGTAAAAATAATTAAATCAATTATAGCCAGGACGAGGAACCCCTGGTCATGTTGTCCTTAGAATCATTCACCGAGCAGTCTGTCACTGATAGTTTCAGACTCAGATAATAATGTGACGGGTCTTGTCATACTACTTGGAAGACTACAGTTCATGGTAACTCGCCAGGATAGACAGCAGAGTCCTCAAACGCATCTTTTACCAGATTAATGTGCCTCTTAGTAGAGATGAGCCTATGGCTGAAGAACCGTGGGTCATGCGTCTTGAAATGATCGTCCTCTCTCCGAAGAGGAAAGCGATAAGCGACAATTGCAAGTTAAGTAACTAAAATTTGAAATAGATACCAAATATTCAATGGTGGTTTGTGCACCCAAAAATAGACTTACAAGACGCCACTGCCGATTTGGAATTCCTAAACTATAGAAATAAAGCCCGTGCATTGTCGAAAAATAATTGAAGCATTGTGAAACTTGAAGATAATTAAAAAAAAAAACCACTTATATTTCAAAGCTAAAATGTTACGATAGGTTTACATTGTGTCAAGACTGCAGGAATTTTAGCTAATCGGAAACAAAAATGGAAATACTCAGTAGTTGTGAAATTATATCTTTTCAAGACGTTTATATCACATTTCATAAACTGGCTTGGAATTAAATAAATTGTTTAAGAACAGAAAGAACCACAGTCAACCGGAACATCATCTTGGTGGACACTTATTTCATCTATGAAGTTTGTTTTCGAAACCATGAACACCATTTTCATCTTTTGTTTCTGTCATAGAATGGATCAGAGAGGGATTTTTCATTTAACAGTATGTATATACAGGGTGTCCCAAAAATGACTGACACATTTGAAAGATGCATTTAAAAAAACAGAAGGCGTTAGAAATGTAGCCTTTGCTGCATTGTACTTGGGAAACCAGGGAATTTTATTCAACCAATTTTCAAAATGTGTTATAAAGTTCACCAACAGATGGCGCTGCAGAATGGGAAAAATTAATACACGGTATAACCATGTTGAAAAAACTACAAAACGATGTTTTCAAAATAACCACCATTTGCAGCAGCAACATGGCGCAGTCTGGGAACAAAATTAGCAGACACCTGTGCAAACACTTCAGCCGGAATGGTTCGGTCAAGAAATATTCTCTGTTCCAACGAATAAACCATTTTCAAAGAATAAACCAACAGCAACTTGAAATCTTTGAGAAGCACACGATAGCAGAATGCTGAGCAAAGTACAGAATGGCGATCTGACGGTATGCATTTCCCTGCAGCTCTCACACAACCGCAGCCCCATCTGTTGGTAACCTTTGTAACGAATTTTGAAAATTGGTTGAATAAAATTCCCTGGTTTTCCTAGTACAATGCAGCAAACGTTACATTTCTATCGCGTTCTGTTTTTTTAATGCATTTTTCAAATGTGTCAGTCATTTTTGGGACACCCTGTAGTTTCACACACTGTTTGTTATCGTTATTTCAGAATTGAAAATAGTAGTGAAACATTCAATCCCCTATAACTATTAGAGAGAGAAAGAGAAAGAGAGATTTATTGGATGGTCCTGCAGCTTCACCAAAGTAAAGGTAAGAGTGAGAGTGATAGAAAAAGAAAGAAAGGTTGATTAAAAATATTGTTTTCTGGAA
The DNA here is from genome assembly GCA_951213105.1 of Amaurobius ferox. NCBI lineage: Eukaryota > Metazoa > Arthropoda > Arachnida > Araneae > Amaurobiidae > Amaurobius > Amaurobius ferox. The sequence continues at coordinate 52,520,033 of OX578153.1, forward strand.
GACCCTCTGTTTAGTCAAAACAGCAAGTCACCTTCAATATGATAGTTTGTCTTCAGCTATTCATGCATGTTGTTTCTTTAGCTTGAGCAGATTCAAAGATACCCTCTGTAAAATTATTAGAAATGCAATTTAAGTAGCCAATTTAGCATGTTCAGCATCTACTTTAAACTATGTTATCATTTCGTTTTTGTTGTAGGAAGTATTGCTGAACCTGAATTAAATCCCTGTTCTGCTCATTTGATAAAAACCTGCTTAACAGCATAATACAAGATTCTTAGGATCAAATAAGTACAGCACACATAATAAGTGCTGCGACTTAAATATAACAAATGTCCCTTTTTTCCCCAATGTTATATTGTATCTGCACATTGCAACTTAGCAGATAATAGACAATAGTATTTTAAACTTGTTCACTACACTTTAAAAATGTACAATTGCATAATGTTACAAACGGTGTCAGCTTCACATATCTTAAAATGTATAAAATCATAAATAGTCGTTTAAAAACTATCAAATAAGCAATGAGGAAGATTTGAAATGAGAAGTATAGACTCACAATGCAAAATTATATTTTCTCGCTGCAATTTGCATAGATTAAAATAAAATTGAGCCCATACGTTTATTCTGACCTGGCTTTACAATTGAAATATACCTGGAACAATTACATTTCGAATTTGAATAAATAATTATGTAAAGTATAGTTTGTGATAGTTATGTTGGCACTAAAAACAGCTGCTGGTATTTTTAATTGCGAACTTTCTTAGAAAGTCGACCCGGTAGCCAAGAGATCTAAGGAGGCTCTTCCTCGTGCTTTCTCAACTGCTGGAGTCGTGGGTTCGAATCCCATCTGCGGGCATGCATGTTGTGGTGTCCGTAAAAGGTATGATGTGTCTGCCCCTTCTCCCTCCAATGAACTGGGATAACGTCATATGACGGGCCAAATGGATCACAATCCAGTTGGCCATTGTATGGGAAAATAGTTAGTTAAGTGCTGACCATTAAAAATATTTCTTAGAATATTTACAAATAAATAAAATATTGATAAGTCATCAAAAACTATCAAGAAAGAAATTAATTATAAAATTGGGATGAATAGACACAGTGCACCACTAATTCTACATACATATATTTTTCTAGAAAATAATTTGCATATCCTCGTACTAGGTATTTATAACATTTCTACTTTAAAATTGCTAAGTATGAATATAGTCAAGTATTTCACACAGATTATAAGATTAAATGTTTAAAATAGAAACTTTTGTACAGGTATATGAATGTCCACGTAAAATCTAATTTAATAAACGCACAATATGCGAGAAGAGATAAGGAAAAGTCTTTCACAATTTAAAAGTAAATTATATTGAAAATACATAAGAAGTAAAACTTTCAAAATCTGTACACAATTGAGTTCTCGTTACTCAGATGCAAATGTTGGTGGAATTACAGAGTTCTGTCTTCAGTACAGAATTTATGTTAGGTATTCATATGCGAACTGTAAGAATAACCGTTACACTTAACGACTTCTACTTCTACTCACTCTGTTGTTGTTTTCTGTACTATGTCCATATTCTGGAAAGAATAGTTGGTGACACGATAAACGTTGCAAAAAGTATTTAGAATTTTTTTTCGCAATGGTAGTTGAGAATAAAAATGAAACTCTGTGACAACTTGTTACATTATTGAGCACTAATTTACGGCTAAGTCAATTTCCTTGTATAGTTGATCTACAATTTGATAATTGCAAAGAAATTTAAGAATGTTGGATTACATTTATTCAGTTGTTATGGAACTAGATTTTCGTTACGGACCTAACCGGCGATGCAAATGATGTACTACAGAAGAAGTGTTTTGGTACCCATGGGAACCCAAACTTTATAATTTCTGGGTAATCTGACAAGCCCAGATGAACCGCAACAGAACACTTGAAGCGAACTTGTGAAATTAGTTCAAGAACATGTAGCATCAAAACCCAGTGAGATCGTGGAACAAATTAAATTTTCGAAGTGCATACAGCATGAAAGGGAATAAATTTTGTATTTTGTTAAGGATATAAAGAAACTGAGTAAAGACAGTAATTTTAAATGTTCTCATTATACATATTCTGTGTTCAATAACTTGCTCATCAAAAAAATGATTATATGGGTATTCAAGAGAATGAAATTCTATGACGTAAATTCTGAACACTTGTTTACCACAGTTTAAAATACTAGCTATCTTTGTTAGGAACTACATTTCAAAATCCATTCACAATGAATTAATTTAACAATGCTAATTTTAAGAAGGATTTAACAGTGGCAACAGTGCCTCTGAGATCCTAACTGCTGTTCATAATCTAAAATGTATCTACAAAATTTCTAGTTATATTTCAATGTTCTGTTTTGAGGCTTGAAGCAGTATTTTGAATTTCCTTAGAATGCCATTTAATAATGTCTTGAAGAAGGAGCAGACTATAACCATTGAACGGGCCTGGTGATTTTGCATTTTAGCTGTCCCTGGTGTTTTTAATGATTTTATTTGTAAGAGTTCAAGGGTGGAAATGAAAATATCAGCCATTAACTATCCCCCAGTCAGAAAGGATTGCATCGACCGGTTTTATTGTTAACCTGTCTATCCATGTGTTGGAAGGCTTTATTACTAAAATATCATGAGGATATCTCAGACAAAATAATGTATTGTAAGATGTGAAGGTGTCTTAAATGATGCTAAGCATATTCGATTGTAGTTTGATGGGTAATTCCATCGAGAACACATAAAACATGAGCTGTAATTTTTAGTATGAAAAATAAATCCAACTGAGAAGAGACTGAAACCATAGTTTCTTTAATTGAGTTTAGGTACACTAACCTGAGAATTATTCTGGAGATATAAGATTCTTTTGAAAATTTCGAACTTAAGAAAGGATTGAACACGTCCTAAATGAAACTGGCGTCCTTAATATATACTAAAGACAAACAAGTTCTGCATTCATATCGATTCCTCAAGGAGATGATCAAAAGTCTTGTGTCAAATAGCAACGAACCGCCAGATATCTACTGTTACATTGAATTTTGCAATTCCAATGTAACATTGCAGTTGCAGAGGAGGGAATTGACCTAAGAAGACGATCCCTCAAACAGCGAGGCAATTATTATAACGGTCCCTTTAAGGCAGCTGCACCGGACATAGTCCGAAGAAGAAAGGGCGCTTCTCAATTTCAAGTGAGCATCAGATACTGTAGTGAACAGAAGGGGTTGACCCAGCTGACCCGAGAGGTCAAGATATATCAAATGGATCCTGGGGAAATGTGAACTTCTCACTTATAAAAACAAAATGGTTGGTTTCATAAATTTCAAGGAGTCTAGCCAATAATAATAAGCGGAAGGCGTAGTTTTTAATTCACATAACCAATAACAGACAGGGGCACCTTGTAGAGAGGGCAGAGAGAGTGAAAGCAATTTTTAAGTTGGAAGTTTGAAATCAGGGACTTGAAAAAGATCTGCCGTGAGGAGTAGTCGCGAGGGGCGACGAGCAGAAAGCCCCTGATTCGCGACAAGAAGCCGGAGCCCGAGGTCTTCACTGCTGAAGAAGGTAGGACCAATCTCTATACATATTTTGCATGAAGGGTTATTAGGCTCTCTAAACCCTCTACTTAGGTTAGCCTGAGCCAAAAGTCAAGGGCATTCATTAAAAGGACTTAAGACAATGCTAGACTTTAATTAAGTAATAAGGATAGGGGTTATGACAAGTATAGTCATATTTTTGAGGAGATGGTTTTAAGAAAGGAATAAATCTCTTAAATAGTGTATTTTTAAGGAATGTAATTTTATGTGTGTTGAAATTTCTAAAGTGATATTAGATGTTTTCTCTAAATAAATAGTTTGTTATTGTTATAAAATAAGTCTCTTCATTTTAGATACTTGTGTAATTTATCTTAATTAGCTTCCATATATGACGGCCTTTTTCGCGTTCTTACCGGACGTGTGGGAAAACCACGTAACAATCTACATCCTGAAGACCACCTCTTAAACTCCTTAATCTAGATGTAGAACTATAAGGATGTATTCTAGATATCCCTCTATTGCTGATTTTAAATGTCTTAAGTTTGGCAATTATGGGATATTCTAAGGATGTTCTAAACAGTATTCTGTACAACACTAAACGTTCATAAGAAGTCTGGAGTTATTCAAAAAATATTGTAGTGGAATTTATTACAAGAATCTCTTTCAGACGTACTACAGATAAAAAATGTCTGGATGTTTTGTGATCTTTAGGAAATTCTAAGGATATTCTGATATATAGTTCAGATACTGCAACTGTGTTGCATATATTTCTATCGGTAACATACATACTTAAACTGAAAGAAAATTTACATTTTTATCTGAATAAAGAGAGCTTGAAAAATGTGTACATTAAATATAAACAAAATGTTTTTAAGCAATATAATTTCTTATGCAAAATTTCTTTTGTCCATTTATAAATTTAAGTGTTCTTATTTATGCAATTTTTGAAGCAATATACATTTTCAGAATATTCAATTGTTTAGTTTCGTATTTCATTTTAATTAATATATAAACAAAAAATATAATTTAAAAAACAAGAAAATAAAAATAAAAATGTAAACCTTTGGCAAGCAAAAGAAATCACAAAAATGACTAGTTGTTAATTGAAATTAAATATAAAAGCACTTAAGTACCCAATATGAAATAATTGTTTAACCACTTCCCCACTCGAAGAATAAAATCGACGAAGTACATTTTGCAATGTTTCTAATAAATAGTTTTCAAGTCAATTCCACAAACAGTTGATAACAAACGCAGAATGCGAATACAGATTCTGAGCCTAAATCTCGTGAGTGAAATAACATGACATATTAAAAATATAGCAATCCAATTTCAATTCTTACCTTCACATTATCGACACCAGATGACTTTTTTATTTATTCAATAAAACCAAATATTTATGTGTCAACAGATAACTTAATATAAGACATCAAATAAACTAAATTTGTGCATAGTATCAAGAACCAGACATCAGTTCCAAAATGGGGGAACTAAATACAAAATGTATTTTTCCAATGACACAAACATTTCGCTCAATAACTTTGTTTTACCAACATTAACTAGTTATATTTCTTTCTATCATTTTTATCTAAAATTAGTAAATGTACAGTCACACATTCACGTCTTAGAAAAATAAGTGCTACAAGAAAGGTGTTTGCTGTTTATTAATATTGCACTTTTCTTGTAAATTTCGTTAATCACTTGCTTGCAAAATAATATATCGGGCGGCGCATGTGGAACAGCTACTATATCCTAAATCCACATCTGAACTCATCTGCCACACTGTTCATTAGTCATTTAATTAGATTTACATCTTTTTCACTTTCCTTCGATATACTTTGCATACCAAAACAAACATATGAAGAACGACAGAAATATCTGACAATATTCTTTTTCTATATTGCATGCAATTTTTTTTTTCATCTATGAGCAAATTTTTCTTGGTTTACAGCACCTATTAATGGACAAAACTTTTGAAAGACGCTTTTTCACTCATCTGAACATTAGAAACCATGGTGTAAACAACAAAAGCTTTTATATATTTGACACATGAATTAAAAAGATCCGTTAATTCACTTGAATTTTAAGAGATGTTATAGGAAATATTTCAAAAATTACTTGATATTAAACCGCTAAAATTTAAAATTGACAAATATTTCAACTTTTCTTGCAATTTTCTTGCATCGAAATGGCTGTCTCTAAACAGTAACACAACTGTATCTAAATATCTACTTGTCCTATCCTTAAAAAATCTCTGTTCAAATATTTTCAAATATAAAACTCTTAAAGTGGATTAAAAGATTCCTGAAATATGAACATCTGTAATTTACGCACATTTGTAACGGATTCAATAACGCTGAAATGTTGGATTGGCAACTCCACTTGGCTTTATTTCCACTTTCCTATTCTGTGCCTGTGGGTTCAGCTGCTCTTTGGAGTCTGTTGAGACGGTACGAAGTCCTTTTCCGGAAAGGCTGTGAATGTTAAATGTCTTAAGGTCGGACTGGACAGGCACGGATTCAACCGATGGATCTCGAGAACTGTCTAATGGAAGATTTGAAGAATCCTCGAGGGGCACAATACTGGTATCAAAAGGCTGGACTACACCTTGTTCAACTGTTGGGGTGGTGCTGGCAATAGAACCTGCTGAAGTTGTGGAATATATATCTGCTGTACCTGATCCTCTATAATAGTCAACGTAAAGCGATGTTGGACGAGGAATTGGCGTCAAAGTGTAATCCTCAGGTCTTAGACGTACATGTGCACCTTTTGGCATAACATATCGCTTTGGAGGTTTGCGCAGACAGCAACACTTTATGCAACACACTGACACACATATGACTAAAATCAGTCCAAAAGACACTCCTACGGCAATATATGCAACCGATTCATGATTTGCAACAGCGGCTATAATACTAGACGAGTTATTGGAGGATTTCGTTTTCTCAAGTTTAAGATCCACCTTCTCAAGTTTAACAATTCTGAAAGTTCTATTAAGAACGTCTACTGTAAAATTGTTCTTGCTATCCACATTGGATAAGAAACGTAAGGTGGGAGTCGGACCTCCAACTGTAACATTTATGTTTAGATGAGAATAACACTTTGCGTTTGAGACTTCGGGGGTGAAATCGTTGAAACCAAATTTTGCCATGAGTTTTCCTAGCATTCTCTCAAAATCAGATTTGGAAAATTTTGCACAATCTTCTGCCCTTAAAACTAGCATCAGAAGTTTCTTGTGATCCGAGTCGGTAGGCACTGGCAAGTGATTTGGGTTGGATAATTCGTTGTCGGAAGAGCTTGTTGTCAAAGACTGAGCGGGATTATTGAATGTAAACGTGGCGAGGCTTGATTCAGCATTCCAAGACTTGCTTGAGGTTGCAACAAGAAGTGACATTAATGGGGTATGAAAATGAGAGAATACATTCAAATCAGTAATTTTGCCAGATATCGAAGAGGATGTGTCTGGTAAACCACCAGACATATAATTTGAAGAATGGTAAATTCCATTAGTAGAAGCTGGTCCAGTCATCGATGAAGGCAGTGGATCAGTGGGACTGGAACTTGAAAGAAAAGAGACATCGCTTCTGAAACTGTTAACTGAAATATGATCTAGTAAAGGTGAGCTTGATGATGATGACAAAATATTCGAATCGAATGTGACTGAAGATGGAGCTATAGTGTCAATAACACTGTTCGTGGAATCAAACGAATTTGTAGAGGAAACAGTTCGAGAAAATATTTCTGAAAATCGAGATGCTAAACTAGGACTAGATGAAAATAAAGTTGAAGGGATCTGTGGTGATCTTGATGGTGCATAATCCGAAGTGTGAGTTGCAGAATCAGAATTCTTTAGAATTAAAGAATCTAATTTTTCAGCTGGAGTAGTATAATACGATGCGGAAAGAACCAGGCCTAAAAAAGATTACAAAGAAAATAAAAATAAGTATAAAACTTCATAAATCAGCATAAAATGATACGTTTTCCATGTTTTTAAAATTGGAACTCAAATGATACTAAATGTCCAAGTCAATAAATATAATGCAACATGACAAAAAATATTTGTTAATATATATATTAACAAACAAATACTTTTCAAACATAGAATAAAGAAAAGAGCTATTTTTAAGAAAAATAAACTTATGAAAAACGGTAAAGGTATTTCCATACAAATAATCTAGTTTATTACCAAATTACTCAAAAATAATTATTCGGTACCTATGATTTATTTACTGTTCAAAGAGGACCACAATATTTGGAGGGCAACTTAATGGATTTTAACAATGACCATTAGCTATCATACTATCTTATAAAACTAAACCTTTAATTATTTAAAGTAGAGAAGTATTCTTAACAGTGAAATTATGTAAAATATCTCAATGAGAAAAGAAATATTTTAAAACAAGCTATTTTTAGCAATAAAACTAAAAAAGTTTTACTTAAAAAAACATTCAACACAATATTAATTTTGTGCTGGTTGTTGCTTTAAACGATTATTTTTAATTTAGTTTTATTATATTAGCAACAGTTTGAGCTGTGCGTTCTTTTATTAACAGTTTCTTTTATGATGAAGTCAATCCCAGTTTTGATTGGGATGTAATAAAATAACTACATTTCGGGATTTAGATGCAACTTTTACAAAAAATAATTGCACATTGACTCAACATACCTTTAAGTATTGAAAACTGGACTATCTCTCTCTGAAATTACATAAAAAGAAACAGCTGATTAAACTGCATACAATAGTGACTTCGAGCTTCAATAGAAAGTGCTACGACACAGCCTGTGTTTCCCTGAAGATTCTTGCAGTGTTATAAAGAACTGGTGTCAGGTCCATCATATGATGTAGTAAACAAAAATGATGATTATAAAATAAGCTTTGTAAATATATTTTCTGTCACACTCTCCATTTTATCATTTGCAGCTTTAATTGGTATGATTAATGTTGCATTCAACACGATGCTTCAAAGCTAGATTTTAAAAACTTTTTTTACCTTCAAGCAATCACTAAAATTAAACTTCATTTCACTTCTCGCGAAAAAGAACTTTAATTCATTAAGCATCCTTTCCTTTCCTAAATTGATCAAGGAACAGCGCCGGATACGACTTCCTAGGAGAAATGGGGTATGGTCCTTCTCACCTTCGACCAATATTACACATTATCGATAAGGGAAAATGTAAATCCAAAGGGGTCCGTCCCACGGGGAAATCTTCATACATACCGCCGACCGTCAATGAACCAATGCCATAAATATTTTAGAAGACTCTTTCTTGTCTTATAACTCCACAATGTCCCTTTTGCACGTATCTTGAACAAGTGTACTTCAGGATCGCTAGGCTTAAGCAGCAACTATTTTAAGACCTATTCCTTTCAATAACATGCCCAGACGTGCCTTTTGCGCTTATATTTAAAGACGATACCTAAACTAAATATGTTATCATATGCTATCATGCCATAAATATTTTAGAAGACTCTTCCTTGTCTGATAACTCCACAATGTCCCTTTTGCACCCATCTTGAGCAAGTGTACTTAAGCAGCAACATTTTTAAGTCCTGTTCCTTTCAATAACATGCCCAGACGTACCTTTTGCGCTAATATTTAAAGACGATACCTAAACTAAATATGTTATCATATGCTATCATGCCATAAATATTTTAGAAGACTCTTCCTTGTGTGATAACTCCACAATGTCCCTTTTGCACCCATCTTGAGCAAGTGTACTTAAGCAGCAACATTTTTAAGTCCTGTTCCTTTCAATAACATGCCCAGACGTACCTTTTGCGCTTATATTTAAAGACGATACCTAAACTAAATATGTTATCATATGCTATCATGCCATAAATATTTTAAAAGACTCTTCCTTGTCTGATAACTCCACAATGTCCCTTTTGCACCGATCTTGAGTAAGTGTACTTAAGCAGCAACATTTTTAAGTCCTGTTCCTTTCAATAACATGCCCAGACGTACCTTTTGCGCTTATATTTAAAGACGATACCTAAACTAAATATGTTATCATATGCTATCATGCCATAAATATTTTAGAAGACTCTTCCTTGTCTGATAACTCCACAATGTCCCTTTTGCACCCATCTTGAGCAAGTGTACTTAAGCAGCAACATTTTTAAGTCCTGTTCCTTTCAATAACATGCCCAGACGTACCTTTTGCGCTTATATTTAAAGACGATACCTAAACTAAATATGTTATCATATGCTATCATGCCATAAATATTTTAGAAGACTCTTCCTTGTCTGATAACTCCACAATGTCCGTTTTGCACCCATCTTGAGCAAGTGTACTTAAGCAGCAACATTTTTAAGTCCTGTTCCTTTCAATAACATGCCTAGACGTACCTTTTGCGCTTATATTTAAAGACGATAACTAAACTAAATATGTTATCATATGCTATCATGCCATAAATATTTTAGAAGACTCTTCCTTGTCTGATAACTCCACAATGCCCCTTTTGCACCCATCTTGAGCAAGTGTACTTAAGCAGCAACATTTTTAAGTCCTGTTCCTTTCAATAACATGCCCAGACGTACCTTTTGCGCTTATATTTAAAGACGATACCTAAACTAAATATGTTATCATATGCTATCATGCCATAAATATTTTAGAAGACTCTTCCTTGTCTGATAACTCCACAATGTCCCTTTTGCACCCATCTTGAGCAAGTGTACTTAAGCAGCAACATTTTTAAGTCCTGTTCCTTTCAATAACATGCCCAGACGTACCTTTTGCACTTATATTAAAAGACGATACCTAAACTAAATATGTTATCATATGCTGTCATGCCATAAATATTTTAGAAGATTCTTCCTTGCCTGATAACTCCGCAATATCCTTTTGTGCCTATCTTGAAGAAGTGTACTTCACGATCCCTATGGATGCCTCCCCCACTGGGTTCCGATCTAAATTGGGTGGCACTTCCCGACCGTCCAAACAGTTACCTTGCACCTTTCTGGTAGGTCGGACGGTCTGGGTTTCAACAACAACAACAACTTCACGATTCCTAACCTTAAGCAGCAACATTTTTAAAACCTGTTTCTCTCAATAACATGTTTAAACGTACATTTAGCGCTTTAAGACGATACCAAGACTAAATATGCTATCATATGCATCATATAACCTCTGGGTCAATCTGCAAAACTAAGTTGCTACGGTAAAAAATGAAGATCCCATTATAAGAAAATAGCTGCTTTACTTATTATGGACAGATATACCAATGTAGAATTTAAATGTAATATCAGCAGATGCGTGGTGTGATTTCGTAAGAAAAATAATGTAATGAACAACTTTCATATAGTTGAGGAATGGGTAAAAAAAAGGATATAAGTTGGTAAGTGTTGAGTCAAGAAATCTAAAATGTCAGATAACTCAGGGGTCTTACATCCAAAAGCCGAAATGTTAGAGGGATTGGGGCACTTTTCAGTTGTTGACTTTTATAAATATTTTTAAAATTCGATATTAACCAAACATTTATTTCATATTGCATTAAACCCTTCTGCATAACACTGAAATATAATCCACTTTAAATATCTTGTACATCATAATTAATAGATATAATTTTCTGGAACCTTTCCAGTGTCCCAAAGTGCCCCACCAGATGAAGCAATTTGGGACAGGTCTCAATGGTTAAAACATCACTGTCAACTTTTTTAGACATATTTTGGTTACATTGGCCAATTTAAACAACTAACACAACAGATTCTGAATTTAAAGAGGAACAGTTTTATATAATGCACATTGAGTTTACAGTGAGAAACCAGAATAAAATTTTTTAACGTTTTAACAACTGAAAAATTTAGGTTCTTCTTGAGTTAAAAAGACTTAAATCTAACATCTGAAGAAAATTAAATTCATTACATGCAACAGTCTCTTCAAAAAACAATTCCACCAGGTGTCCCAAAGTGCACCACTATCATATATTCTTATGTACTGCAAGAGCTGAAATTATTCTGGAAGAATCCCATGCTTTTAGGATTATTTCTATGATTACAACTTTCCATCTAATTGTCTGTTTCGTTGATTTAGTTTCAAACAAATGAAATTATAATTCCATTGTTATTGTCTGCAAAAATTTCCAAAAATATTTTCACTGCTATCAAAACTAAAAGAAGTGTGATAAATTATTACCCATTTGCTGTACAGCTTTCAAAATACAGCCCCCTTCCCACATAAATCAAAAGTCTTTGTTTATTGTAACTGCAAAATTGAAACGAAGATACTGCGTAGACTTCTTGTGAATGTTCTTAATGAAAGAAAAGTGCTAACACGTTCCCAAGGAATAAGGAATATAAAATAACATAAGAAAAATGACAGAAGAGTACAGTGCCCAGATTGTGGTTTCTAAACTACTAGATGGAATTTCTCTTATAAGGATATTTCTTTTAGGCTGTTTTAGGGTTAATAAATATATAAAGGAGATATCAAGAAGATTTGAATCTGAATCCCTCATTATTGCACAATGCTTCCAACTTTGCACATAGCTCCCAGCCTTGCAAAAAGCTCTCAACTTTGCACATAGCTCCCAGCCTTGCACAAAGCTCCCAACTTGCTGTGAAGGATTCCCCCTTCAATTCTGTTACATTTAAAAATCAATCGTTCCAACAAATAAAGTTTTTCTAGATGTTCCAAACGATCTTTTAAATAGATTTTGTACAAGAATACATTGCTGAGAACAGAACCCGACTTAGCCCAACAGAAGCCCGGAGAAGAACACTTAGCCCGGAGAAAACATTCTTCTGGGGCCCCCTTTCAGTTTTCGATATATATATGAAATGAACAAAAATATTTTTCAAAACCAGAATTACATTTTTGGAAAAGGTATAAAAATGTGGTTCTTACATATTCAAATAGAATTTAAATTATTGGCAACTTTATTATCATAGCCATGATATCAACATGCTAAATTAGTACGATTAATCCCTATATATCCCAAAAATTAATCTATCAGCTGGACAAACCTATAGTCCCATGGCATACATTTTTTATGAAATAACCGTTAATTTTTCTATGTTGTAATTGCTTGATTGTAAATATTTTAATTCTTTAATTTGAGACCCCTTGATGCGGAAGGCTGTTCCTCATGCCCCTACGTTAGTCAGACCTTGGCTGAGAATTTGTAAAATTCTTCAACTTTAACTTTTAGAAAATGAAAACCTAGTTTTATTGTAATCTCTATCATTAACCACTCTTTAACATAACAGTGATATTAAATTTTTGTAAAGAAAAGATCTGTAAGATAGCTTTAAAATCTATCGACAATTCCTTTATTTTTAAAAAGCCCATAACAGTACCACAATTTGAAACTTGTTTCCTTCAAAATATTTCACTTAGGCACTTTTCCAACAACCAAAAAGCTGTTGGGAGAAATTCTGGAATTCATGCTTTCGAAACTTTTCAGATCCTTTATTGCTTTCTGATTTACGTCCTAATGCATGGCTGAATCATAGTCGGTGGTACTGAGTTAAAAGAGGTGGGTGATGTCATTGGGGGGGGGGGGGTGATGTCAGTCGCCTACACGTGGTGCCCCCTGTTCTCGCTAAACGACTGACTACTTGTCGCCTTGAAAGCAACCCTTTCTGTATTCTTGACAAGTGCAATATGAATAGAAGATAAAAAAAGTCTGTTTCCAAACTAGGACTAGGACTAACCTACAAGTGTCCTTTTGGAATGCTGGAGGTTTTACATTTGACAAGTTCACTGAACTGAAGACTTTTATTTTTAAACATAACATGGACATTATGGGCATAGTTGAGTGTGGTGCTTCGACTAATAAACTTGACTTCTATGGAATTCCTGGTTACCAGATTTTTTCTTTGGAAAGATCAAGACAAATAGCATCTGGTATAATAGTGTATATGTTAAAAGTGCCCTTACTGCAAAGGCTTTGTCACGAAGATCAATGGCACCAAATGATAAATTAGAGGCCATGAAGATCCAGGTCTGGAAAGATGCTGCTGCCTACCATATAACCTTCTTGTATAATCCTCCTTTAAATAAGCCGAATCTTGAAGACCTTCTATCTGATTGGAACAAGAACTCCATCATTCTGGACGATTTTAATGCCCATTCCCGTAGATGGGGTTATGCAGATAACAATACTGTGGGAAACATTGTTAAAGACTTCATTGACTCTCATCCAATTGTTTTTATTGAAAACACGAATTATAGCTCCACCTTCTTGTCGTATGGCGGAAAAACATCTCACCCAGATTTGTTGCTCTCCTACCCTGGTTTAGAAAGAGACATCAAACACGAGTTAAAGAATGCCCCTGGGGGCGGGGGCCATCAAATTCTGTTAACAACCATTAGTAGAACTCATTCAATATATCTAACACCTCGTTATATGTGATGGAACTTGGGAAGGGCGGATTGAAGGCCTTTGCAAAATTGACTAACTTACATGTTAAAGACCTTTCTTTTGATTCAAGCATTGATAAATCTATGAATGCCTTCACTAAAATTTTACTTAGATGCGCTTTTAAATGTATCCCAAGAGGGCGGGTGAACGTATGGGCGGGGCGTAGAGGGCGGGGAAATGTATCCCACGAGGGCGGCACGCACTCGTGACCGAGGAAACTTTACCGTAAGCGGAGTGTGGCACGCATGCGTGCCTCCACGTGAAACGTTTTAATTTGTCTACTAGATGGCGTTAAATGTCCGTGGAACTAACTTCAATGTATTTTTCAGAGGCATGACCTTGGCAGAAGAGGATCGAATGAATTATTTCTCCATTTGGAGCGGTGAAACATCATTTTGTAATATAAACAGACAGACCAATTCTCGTAGCATCAACAATTTTATGATTGAGTTTCGGTTTTTATTTTTATTTCAGCGTTATGATTTCGTTGGTGTATCATAGGAATATAAGAGAGCATTTTTTGTTTGGGTTTCAGAGGCAGTGAAATTATTCGTTTATTTCGGGTAAAAGAATGGGAGCAACTAACGAGTATTTTGTATTCAGATTTGTATGAAAAACATACATCAAATAGAAAATAAATATTTCTTTTATTCCTGAAAAAAGTAGATTTCTGTGTTGAATAGGTGATTTTTAGTGAATTTTTTTCGAGAGTTAGGCTTAACGCAAAAAATGTGCCGTCCTTTGGGACCAGTTTGGAAGCGCAGCGCTCCGTCTTTTGGGCCGCGACAGCTCCGGAATACCGCCGTCGCGAAAGGGTTGACAGCTTTTGACACTGTATAGAGAAAAAAGCTCTTAACGAAACTCATTGCAAATGATATAAATAGTAATCTTTACAGATGGATTAAATCGTTCCTGGATCAACTCTTTATACGCACTAAATAGGATAATGGGATCTCTGGATATAGACAAATAAGGCAGGGATTGATCTTGAGTCCATTGTTTTTTAACCTCATGATAAATGATTTAGTGGATGCTCTTTCCAACCATGAGGCTGGAGTTCAGACTTTGCTTTTTGCAGATGATCTGGTAATCTGGACCACAGGTGCTGATTTTGAGTTTATGGAAAAAACGCTAAAATCGGCATTACTTTTTTTGAAAAGTGGTCAGCAGAAAATGAGATGACAGTAAATCCAGACAAGACCACTTTCCAACTCCTTTCGCTAAGTACTAAACATCATGACATAATTCTTAGATTCAAAAATCAACTATTAAAAAGAACTGAAGGTACTACCTATCTGGGCTTGGATTTGGATTCAAAATTAAACTGAACTGGTCAAGTTAAAAAAGCCGTTGAACGTGGAGAAAACAGGACTAAACTTCTAAAACGATTGACCTACACAACCCGGTTCCGGACATAATCCCGACAGCCGAAATCCCGACAAGCCAGAATCCCGACAGCCGAAATCCCGACAAGCCAGAATCTCGACAGGGTCGAAATCCCGACAAGTCAAAATCCCGACAAGGTCGAAATCCCGACAAGCCAAAATCCCGACAAGGTCGAAATCCCGACAAGCCAAAATCCCGACAGCCGAAACCCACTCTTGCACAGACTAATACAACACTAAGGCGGTCATCGCAGTGATGTCACTAGGGTTAGAATTTACTAATCAGCACTCCCCCCCCCCCCACGCACATGCGCTGGATTCACGCTGGGCCCACGCACATGGCTCTCTACGCCTATATGTATAGCTTGATCAAAATTATCGGCGTTTTTACATCTCTACATTTTACAAATTAATAGTTTTAATCACTAAATCATAACAATTATGCCATTACTGAAATAAATTTTGGCAAATTGAAATGACAAAGATTAAAATGATATAACAGGTCGGTATAAGATTTAGGAAATTCATTTTATTAAAAAAGAAAAAAAAACACTTACACATTCTGCATACGTTTAAATAGCATATTCAAATAGCATATGGCCATTGTTGTTATGGCCATTGTTGCCCGGATGGAGACAAGAGGGAGCGTGAGTCCAGTGCATGTAGGTGGGGGGGGGGGAGTGCTGATTAGTAAATTCTAACCCTTGTGACGTCACTGCGATGACCGCCTTAGTGTTGTATTAGTCTGTGCAAGAGTGGGTTTCGGCTGTCGGGATTTTGGCTTGTCGGGATTTCGACCTTGTCGGGATTTTGGCTTGTCGGGATTTCGACCTTGTCGGGATTTTGACTTGTCGGGATTTCGACCCTGTCGGGATTTTGGCATGTCGGGATTTCGGCTGTCGGGATTCTGGCTTGTCGGGATTTCGGCTGTCGGGATTACGACCCAGACCCACACAACCTGGGGCTCTACTCAGGATGTCCTTTGCACCGCCTATAAGACTCATGTAAGACCGGTAGTTGAGTATGGTGGCGAAGCACTTATAACAATCTCAAAGACAAATTCGAAAAAAATGGATATTTTCCAAACCGTATCCTGAGATTTATTACTGGAGGTACAAGATCTGCGCCAATTACCGCTATGGAACTTCAATCTGATTTGGAGTCTTTGTGTGACCGTAGATGGAGAATGGCCTTAAACCTTGCTAAAACAATCTTGAGAAGAAGGGACAATTTTCTGAGTCATTACTGGCCAGCTGTGGAGAGGTTGAAAATACAAAGAACTTTCCTTTCTTCTATGAGAGAACTACATGATGCACTTGACTTTCTTTCTTCAGCTCGCTTTTCCTTTCCGGACACTTGGTGTCCATTGAAAAACTTTAAACTTGCTGAGAGATACTTGGACCTTGTCTCTGTTGTTAACAAGAAATCTTCTCTTGACTCTGAATTGAAATTTACTGCCTTGACTACTATAGATGAACGTTTTCCGGATGATTCTTGGCTCCATGTCTATACAGATAGTTCGGCTGAGGAGGCCATTAAAAATGCTGGAGCTGGCGCTTACTCTATAGACCTTACATTGTCTTGCGCCGTTGGAAAACACTTTGACAACTTTGATGGCAAAATAGCCGCCATTTCTTTAGCCTTAGACAAAATGGAACAGTGTGAAAAGGAAAATAACGTCTTTTTCGTTGATTCCAGTGCGGCAATTATGACCTTAACATCTTTCAATCTCTGAGAATGTGAGATTTCCAAGAATTGTATGGAAAAAGTAGATAAGCTGCTGAACATCAAGAACCGCATTGCCCTGCAGTGGATACCAAGCCACTGCGGGATATATGGAAATGAGCGGGCAGATTTATTGGCTAAGAATGGATTTCAAATGATGCAACCTGATCCTCTCTTGCCTGAGCAGCATATAAAGCGATATATATCCATATAACGATACTTTACCAGATACTTTATTGCTTTCTGATTTAAGCCTAATGCATGGCTGAATCATAGTCGGCGGTAAGAAGTTTAAATAGAATATACAGGATGTCCCAAAAAGATTGAAACGCTAGTTAATTACTTACCTGTTAGAGATAAGTGGGCAATGTAAATTTCAAAACGTTGAAAGTAAGGTAGGAAATAAGACTGCGTTAATGAAATAGTCCTCCAATTAATTTTCAAAAAGTTACACTTTTTAAATTTTTATACGATTCCTCTCAGACAAATTTGATCAATCAGAAAATTTTTATTTTTAATGTAACAAGGTCATTAAAAAAACCGCATGTCTGTATCATTAAAATCAACTGAATTATGATAAAATAAAAAAGCTGATTTATGACATTTTTCCGTACCATGTGAAAGGCTGTTTCACCAGTGTGAAAATAGGGATTATAAACAAACTGACGATGGAAATTGTTTAGATCAAAAAAACATTAATATGTGCCCAAATTTTTTGTCACAAATGCATCTAAATAAAGCATTACACAAACAGAAATCATATAAAGCAGTGGTACTCACTACGTGGTTGGATACCATATGTATTATCATCCAGTTTTATCTTTTTTGTGATAAGTCACAAATTTATATTTCTAATTTGATATAGGGTCCCCATTTACAATGTTCAAATTTCAATTAAATATAACTTGTTCAATTTTAAAGATAGAGATATGCGGTTTTTTTAATGATCTTGTTTCATTAAAAATAAAATAAATATGATTGGCCAATTAAGGGGGTCGTATAAAAATTTACAAAGTGTAACTTTTTGAAAATTAATGAGAGGAATATTTCATTAACATGGTCTTATTTCTTACCTTACTTTCAACATTTTTCAATTTACATTGTCCACTTATCTCCAACAGGTAAAGAATTAAAGCGCGTTTTAATCTTTTTGGGACACCCTGTATAGAATGTTCCAGTTAGCTACCACGATGCTTTGCCAGATACTTATTGCGTGCAGATCCTTTATTGCTTCCTGATTTACTTCCTAATGCATGTCTGAAACATAATCGGTGGTACCAAGTTGAAAGACAATATATGGAATGTTCCAGTTAGTTACCATGATGTTTTACCAGATACTGTACGAGCAACAATAAAATACATACTAGTGCATTATCCAGATAAATAAACCAATTGTTCGTTCTCCAACTTAGGATTTCTTCATAGCTGTATCACATTATGCCTACTCAAGCAATGCCAAAGATTTTGAAAGAGATCCTTTGAGCAAAACACAACATTTGGTTCCGGTACACTACTCAATTGTGGAATTTTTACATCAATGTTACTACATATTACATACACAATACACAAATTGCCATTGCTTCATCTCAATAGGAAATTAGATGGTAAGATTAACCATGCTGCTTCATGAGTAACTACATACAGTAACATGGTTTCATCAGTTCTACCAACTTATCAGACTAAAATTTTCCCAGATCGATTAAAAATCAAACAGCAAAAACTGTTTCTGGGAACTTTTTGGAGCTACCTCATAAGTATTTCAACATTGGTGAGAATAAATTTGGTGTAAAACTCTTTAGGTTCAAAGGAAATGCTTTGTTAATTACAGAATTTTATTCAATAAGTCATTTTTGAAGAAACTTTGCACAAATTACAACGTTAGAACAGTATATAAAGTATATATACTGAAATAGAATTTAAATAATAAAAATAGAATTTAAATAATAAAAATAGAACTTAAATAATAAAAATAGAATTTAAATAATAAAAAAAAGACTTCATTTTGCGCATTTTTTTCTTCAGCACTATAAGCATATTTAAATAAAACATAATATTACCTTCGGAAGACCACAAAAGATTAAGAAGAGTAATGGCTTGATAGCACTTTCCAAAAATAAGCAGAAATAACATTTTGAGATTGAGGTGTTTTCATAAACTTATAATTGGAGGATAACTGCAAGAAAAATTACCAATTATAAATATTTGAGAAACAAAAATTTTATTTGAGAAATGAACAGATATTTCAATTAAAATCAGGTGTGGAAAGTTAAAGATAACTTTTATAAACTCTTATAAATTGTTATATTTATTGAAATCAAATGAAACAGCAATCAATACTATTCTTTACGTACATTGTTGATACGTTTTCATGTTTCAAGTCTATCTCATTGTAGAGTATGCTTATCAGTTCATTCAGTATTTCGAACGTTTTGGATTTTGGTAGAGAGAGAGAGCACCTCCCTCAAATGTACA